>CCSG02000001.1:226654-244095 GCA_001077455.2 Babesia divergens
AGTGCGGAGGGCGGCCATATGCCAGCACTACCGGAGTAGTCACCACCGGGTATCCCTGATAGTTCAGGAGCTCAAGGATGACTATGGGTTGGACGTACTCCCCCAGGATCCAATAGAGAAGACGATTCGAGATCTTAGAGCCGCTCAGACCAAGAAGCTGCACGACGTTATCAATGAAACTAAAATACACAAATTGTTGTTCAGCTTGCGAGGTCAGCGCAACATAGATTTCGAGGGTTCTACTCTGTGGATGAGGAAGAGTATGCTCAACCCGCAGGAGGAGGCCAAATTGGTTAACCTGCAGGACCGGAATCTGGAATGGATGAATATAACTGGGACCCACATGAATTGTGGTAAACGTGTCACAGTAGATCACTTGGCAACCAGATGCGATAAACTCGTGAACTTTGATTACACGAGACGCCATGACGAAATTGTTCGACGAATACACCTTGTATTAGCCAGACAACTGGGGATCAAGCGGATCAAGAAGGTGGATAAGCACAAGGTGGAGGAGAGGATTTACTGCCAGAATGGTAACATCACGTTCAACAAGGCAATACCGACGGACAAGACAGTGACACACAACAAGCCAGACATAGTGGTGACGGACAAGAGGAAGAACACGATCACCCTGGTGGAGATTGGAATAACATCAAAGGAGAGACTGACCCAAGTTGAGATTGAGAAGAAGCGCAAGTACGAACCACTGACCAAGCAGATGAGCAATGAGAAGCTGAACGAAGCGACCAAATTCAGGATCGTACCGTATGTGATGACATGGGATGGGTTAGTGACGAAATAGCACAACGGATACAAGACGGAACTTGGAATAACGGACAGGATGGAGGTTCAGATCCAGAGGGTGTGTCTCCGAAAAACTTATGACTTTGTCATGAGGGAGCTGGGCATGGATCCCGTGATGGAGGAGACGGCATAGGGTGGCCGACATACACGGCGGTCCCGGGGCTTGTCCTCAGGGACAGGCCCACCACTAGTGGAACCGTCAGCACGGCGCCCGGCACCGGCCGTGCTCTGCGAGACGTGAGGCTTCGGCCTCACGTCACTTAACCTCATGGCCTCACAGCCATAAGGCCAACACTTAGCTCACGCCATAGCAAACTTTGATTTTAACAATACATGTAACATACCATTATCCCTCTCAGTGGCTCTGAGGACCCAGTCAATACACTCCTTAAGGTTCTTAGGACAGACAAGGAGGAAGGAAGGGCTTCGCCTACAATACACTAAGATGTATTATGGTTGTAATAATATTGTTATTGTGTATCTAGGATATTGTTGTCTATTCATTGATCCTGGATTAGGGCTTAGGTGTCTTAAGGCAGTACTGCAATATCAGTCAAGGATGTATTCTAGTAGTGTCTATAATGGTATCAATGTGTATCATGGTAGTAACTAAGTAGTGTCAGTGACCTAAGCCAGGACTAAGGATAGAGTGGAACAAAGGTGTACAGAGGAATGTACTAGGAAGGATATTAAGGATATGTATTAAGGATTAGAGTGTAAGGATATCATAATGTGAAGTAAGAGAGATCCTTGAGTTTGGAGGAAGCATCGGAGAAGAGAGTGGAAGGAAGGATTTTGAAGGACCTGGGAAGATGGAGGTGGGAGTCAATATGTAAAAGATCCAACTTATAGAATTGAACGTAATAGAAATATGATATTACAAGGATCCAAATGTAAAGGAAGGCGTAAATAAAGGGGAGACGGATGTGCCAAATAAATTCATCGATAATTCTGAGAAGGTTTTTGAAAAGATGTCCGTCAGCAACAAGGCGAAGCTGGTCAATAAAATCGGAGCACTTTTTGGGTGCTGCCTTATTATTCAAAATCTTCGGAGCGTAGAAGCTGAAACCAAAGGAATACAAGAAAGGCAGGGCGCAGGGACACTCAACAATTTTTTGACAGGGTGGAGAGGAAGAGGAAAGACAACAAGATGAAAATTTCTCTGAAGCTTTTTTATAAAAATCCTGGAATTCGTAATAAAACTTGGCCCCAAGATGACAGAGAAAGGAAAGATAGAGGCCAAGAAGATTTTCGGAGAAAACGCCGGAGACATTGTACAGAGCGAAGAGATATTTCCCGCAGGTGGAGCCTCTCGGGCCATCGCAGTCGGAAAGGCTTCTGAGGTCAGCAAGGAGGGGGGACTTAAAAACATTATGCTGTCCCTTGGACTTCCAATGATCTTTTTCGGAACCATAAAGGTTTTTAACGGTGGCAACAAAAATTTCCCCGGAGTACCGTCCAGGCTCCTTGGAGATCCATTGAACAAAATGCTTCTTGAAAGGCTCGGAGCCCAAATGGGATATAAACCTAACGAAGAACACATAGAGCTCAAGGAAAGTCTCAGGAGGCCTAAGGGTAACAAAGAGTGAAAATTCAACGAGCCGAGCCAGAGGGTAAAAACCCTCCTTGCAGAAGACATCAATGACAGGATAAAGTTTTTCGCCCTTTTTGGCAGGGGAGGGAAGATCCTTGGCGGAGAAGCCCATTGGAGTTACGGTGGGGAAGTGGAAGGGAGTACGGAATTTTTGAGAATTTTCAGGCTTGGGCTCAGAAGAATCATCAATAAGGAAACGCTGAAGGGGATGGGGGCAAGAGACACAGTTGGAGCCTTGGCCAGTCTTGGAATCTTTGTTATGGTCGGAGGTGGAGCCTTGAGTGCAGCCGGAACCGGAATTAATACATTGTCCACTGGCACAATGCTTTCCATGGACATCTTTGTTGGATATGGACTGGGAAGCAGTGCAAAGATATCCATTTGGGGCTGAAGTGGAACAACAAAGAGAGGAAAGGGAAGTGACAGAGGAGAGCAAAAGCTCCACCTTACACTTTGATCCAAAATAACAAAACTGCCATCCGGCCTGGTCCCTACCGCGTTCGCATTGGAATTTAAGAAATGTCAAGGGAATGTAAATTTTACGGATATAGTCACAGGATTTTTCAAAAAGCTCAAGGGTGTCGGAGGGATAGGAAAAATTATGCCAGTCGGAAGGAGAAGGGAGAAAACTATCGGAGCCCTCAGAGCACTGGATAACAGAGATAACGGAGACGGAAAGAAGGAAACAGGAGACATGAATGTAATAACAAAAAGCGTCCGAGTTGAAAGAATTTCCAAAGGGAATGCAAAAAGATTTACAATTTTCAACGAGGTCAGAAAAATGTTTCTGGAAACGTAAACCGTAAAGCCAAAGGAGCATGGAGCGGACAGTCAAAGGATCCTTGGAGTGGGAGGTGGACAAAGAGGAAGGAAATGAACCGGAAGTGGGGCCGGAATATTTTTTGGAAAAATATTTCAGGGAAGCATTGTAAAGCTTTTTGAGGATGTCAGAGGAAGGAGTGAAGATAGAAGAAAGAAGCTCAGAAATTTCAGAGGCCTTTTTGTCCACATTAAGCTCCTTGTCAGTATAGCCCCAAGCATAGAGAAAATTTGCCAGGGCACTCTCAGGTTTGCCATTAGGATCCATGGAAATATCATGCCAACCGGCGAAGCCGGAACCATCCTTACAACGCTCATGGACAATCTTGAGGCCAAAGTAGAGGGCAGGGAGGAAACCCAGAAAAATCTTTGCGGCCTTCTTTACATCACAGTTGTCACAGCATGAACCGTCAGAACAGGCAGAAGCGGGGAGGAGGAAAGCAGAAGGGTGACAAGGACAAGAATCCTGACAACCAGAACACGGTGAAGTGTGGGAACAAAGAAGGTTCCACTTGGCTGAAGAATACGCCAAAGCATACTGGGCCTTGAGATTGGAGAGGAAAACCTTGAGGGCGGAGAGCAAAGCGTTAAATTCCTTTGAATCCTTTTTCTTAAGTGCCTTTCCAGGAATTTTCTCAGCTTCCTCCAGGGCCCTTTCCAGTGCCCCTGACCACCCCTCGACTCCGGAGTGGAGGAAACCGTAGAGCCCCTCGGCGATGTTCTTGGGGGTGGAACCGGGAGTGGAAGAAAAGGCTTTGGAGGATACGGTCGCACAGACTCTCTTGAGATTTCCGAAGGCTAAGGCAAAGTGGCCGAAGGATGTTTTCAATCCGGAGATATTATTTTGAGTGGAAGGCTTCAACTTAAGAATATTCTGAACTTGTTTGGACAAACCATGAGAAGCCTTAGGCTTCAGAGGTGGAAAAGCCTTCTGAACATCCTCAACAAAAGCCTTAAACTTCTCAGCACATTCACAGAGGAGGGAGCAGGAGCCAACAGGAAAGACAGGGCGCAGGGCTTCACAGTGGGGACAAGGAGAGGAATGGGAAGAAGAAGAAAGGCCCTCAAAAAATTTTACGTAGTCCCTCCTCACGATGCCCCTCCCGGTCACAGCGCTCCCGGAATACCCAATGAAATCGGCAAGGCCGGAGGCCAAAGCCTTCAAGTCAAGGGGACCAGAATGGGAATCCCCAAGAACATTCTCAACCGCAGAGGCCAACTCAGAAATCTTTCCTTGGCCATGAATACAAAGAAGCCAATCCATACACTCCTTAAGGTTCTTGGGACAGACAAGCAAAGACTTATGCTGAGACATCCTGGACACCATGAGGGAATAAAAACATCCTCACCTTACAGTGTAAGCTAAGACAGTGGAAGGAATAAACTAAGGATCTCAGAAAAGGAAAGCCTAAAAACATGCAAACAAGAAATTAAACCGGAGTTAAGGGAGCAAATAAGAAAAGCCTTGGAGTGATATCATAAACTGAAATATGAAAGATCCTTGAGCCTGGAGGAGGCGTCGGAGAAGAGAGTGGAGGGAAGGATTTTGAAGGATCTGGAGAAATGAGCATGAGATATGAGACGTAAAAGATCCAATTTGTAAAGTTGGACGTAAAGGAAGTATGAAATGACGAGGGCCCAAAAGGCCAAGACGAAGAGGAAAAAAGGCTCACGGATGGACCAGAGAAATTCATCGATGGCATCTAAAAGTTTTTGGAGGGGGGACTGGGAGTCAACAACTTTCTCAAGCTGAGTGATAAAATTCTTACAGGTCCTCCGAGTACATTGTGGATCGGTTTCACCATGTGGACTCGGCCTTTGATGCTCCTTCCCATTACCATCCACACAGTTCAAATTTCCCGGGCTCATAAAAGTTAAACCATGGGAGTAAAATATAGGATGGGCGCAGGGACACTCAACAATTTTGCAATTTGAAGAGGAACAACATTTTGAAAATTTTCCTTTAAGCTCCTCAAACGTTTTCCTGAAATCCTTAGCCAGATGGCAGATAAAGGAAAGATATGTGTCGACAAAATCATTGACAAAGAGATCCAAGGCATCAAGGACGAGGGGACAGAGAAAGTTTCCGCAGGGTTTTGGGTCGGCTTTCCAGCAATGTGAGAGAAGCCTTAAGGAGTACGGAGTGTTGGAATGATTTTGATGATCTGAGCCGTAAACATCGTAGACCGCAGTCGTAAGCTTTTGGCCAGAATACGTCCCGGGGTGGGAAGAGATTTCATCCAGAAGGGAAGTCTTAAAATTTTCTTTCTGGTCCTTTCTCGGGTCCGTTCCTTCAGGATTAAACCACTCAGCCAGACGGTAGAAAAAAGAAAAGAGCTCTCCCAGGGTATCGGGAGGCGCCCGGGTGAGACAGAGCAAGAAACGTAAAAGGTTACGGAGGAAACAAACTTTCTTGTCACTCTCGGCTTTGCCAACAAAGATGCTAAGGATGCCAAGGAGGGATTCATATCCTGACCAGCCAGTGGCGGGGAGTTGATCCTTAGAGAATCCCATTTTGGGAAAACCCTCGGGGGACTTAAAGGGAGTAGGAAAATTTTGAAGATCCTCAGAACCATCAAGAAGAAAACGCAGGAGAGGGTGGGAGCAGGGATTACAGGTTTTCCCTTTGTTATGGCCGCCGCCGTTGCAGGAACCGGAGTCAGAACCAATACACTGTCCAGTGTGGCAATGTCCGTCGTGGACGTCGGGGTTGGAACTGGAATAAGTACAGAGATATGTGTTGGAGTTGGGACAGGAAGTGCAGGAGCCTGAAGAGGAAGAGGATGTGAATCCTGAAGGTAAAGATTTTCCTTGAAACTTCTCAGCACAATCTTTACCATATCTACAGTTCCCCCAGCCGCCGAGGTCGGCTTTACGTTCACACTGGAGACAAAGGAATTTGAGGGGAACAAAAACTTTACGGACATTCTCAAACAACATGTTTAACAAATCAAAGGGATCCTCAGGATAACAAAAAGATGTCCAGTCAGAAGTGGAGGGGAGAAAGCTTTTGGACTTATCGGAGTGCTGAATGGCACCGAGGACGAAGGGGGACAGGAAACAAGAAGAGTATAAAGAAGTTTCAAATTTCTCAGGATTCACAGAGTTTTTAGATGTTCCAGTGGTTTTACAAAGATCTTTACAGTGTTTCAATAAAGCTTCGAAGCCGGGAGTAAAAGGCAGGCCGGAGAGCCAAAGGAGAATTTCACGGACGGACTTGGGAGTGGAGGAGGGATCGGGGGAAGTGAAACGGGATATAAAATAATTTTTGGAAACATTATAAAGCTTTTCGAGTGGACCATCGGAACCATTGAAGAGAGTTTTAAGAAGAGAAAAAGTATCTTGGCCAGTCTTGGACTGAAGCTTTCCAAGCTCATAGCCCATGCCGATGAGGAAACGTCCAGGGGAATGATCCTTATTATTAATATTTTCGCCGCTCCAGCCTCCTTCTGATTTATCTTTCTCACACTGCTTATAAAGATAGTCCAAGGCATACCACATACAGGGAAGGAAGCCGAGAAAAATCTTTGCGGCCTTCTTTACGTCACAGTTTTCACAGCATTGACTAGAGGGGCATGGGCCAGAAGACTTACAAGGACAGGGAGGGGAAGAATTTTGGGAACAACCAGGACACTGTTGACCGGATCCACAATCAGGCCAGGTGGCATTAGAAACATAGGAAGAAACATATGAGGATCCTCCATTATTCTTAATCCCCTCCAAGAAATTCTGAAGTCCCTCGGATAACTTAGTGATCAAGTCATTAACATCTCCCTTGGAGTTCCCAAGCACTTTCTCAACTGCCTTAGCCAAGCCAGAAGTCTTATTATGGCTTTTAATACATACTATCCAGTCAATACACTCTTTCAGATTCTTAGGGCACTTTAGTAATCCTGGATTTGCCACAGCCGTCGCAGCCATCCTGGATACTATAGCACACGTAATATCCCACCCCCTAAAGTGATACTATATACAACTATGTGATTCCATGAGAACCGCCGGAGACCCTTGACATTCCCTGATCATAGGTCAATGACGCTTTCAACCCCAAGGACCCGAGGTCCTGCACCACATGCATACTACTACTGCGGCACTCCAATAGGTGCGGTGAGGCATATCACTCATCCTGTCATGATGTTGTGTCACAAACAATCTGGTTTACTAGTGAGCTAGGGGAGACTGGGACACAACTCTATTAGTGGCATTAACCCGGTCAGGAGTAACCACCACTGTAACGTTGCACAATACTGTTCACGTCAGCCCACATAGTATTACACTAATGACGTCTACAAAGTAAATGCCTGTGACACTCAGCTCCCTGAATGCCAAGGCACTGAAATCATAAATTGTAGCTTCACTAAGCATGCACCCTGAGCAGCATAAAAGGAGAGATATATTGATGTGACTATGCAAATAAACGTTACAATTAACGAGGCCACGAGCATACTTCTCTAACCAGCTCACTCCAAAAGTCAAGTTCAGCCTCCCCGGTGGCAACAGCACTGGGCAATGATTACCATTCGACGGTCTTATGTAGACAGCTGTGTAAAAAGGACTGCAACCACAACTATGAGTGCGCTATAAATGTCTATATTGCTATGCTTCGAGATTACATGCTCCTGCACTACTACATGATTTCTTGTGAGTAGACTTTACTGCATCTCATAAGGTGATTATAACCCGTAAGAGACGAAAATTGTACAGCCT
Organism: Babesia divergens; assembly: GCA_001077455.2. Lineage (NCBI taxonomy): Eukaryota > Apicomplexa > Aconoidasida > Piroplasmida > Babesiidae > Babesia > Babesia divergens. The sequence continues at coordinate 234,582 of CCSG02000001.1, forward strand.
AACCAATTAGTTCGGAATCTGATGATACACTCTGGTACTTGGAAGGGTCAGAACTAACACTCCAGTGTGGTTTTCACAATGCCCATGAGTCAGCATTAACTATGATGGGCATTAACTAGAACGTGGAACAGAGGATCACCCGATAACTCATGTAAACGGCGTCTTGGATCTCTTCACCTTTATTCTGTCATATGTTAACATTCTGAGATTCTACAATGAATCATTTCGAATTTTCTGGCGGGTAATGAACATCCGAAGATTAAAGATCCCTGGATGCATCTGAAGGTGAGTTTAGAAGTGCCCGTAGAGATACTTTAGAGCATTGATGAGGTTATACGTCTTATGTCTGAGATTGGACTTGAAATCCTTGTCACTCCAAGCATCGTGGAACTCAAAGCCGTACATGACGGGAACGAATGAAGCGTCATTTATAAGTTGTTTCTCAGATAATCCCTTAAATTCATTAAATAAATGTTCCAAGGATCCGATGATCCCAGGAATATTCTTCTTGAGCCAGCCAACATAGTATTTGAACATTTCAGGCTTCAATGCATCCTTGTAAGTATTATCATGAAGGTTGCGGGGCCTGAAGTGGTCAGTGTAGGATCTGGCATAGTAAGAGACCCTCAAGCATGGACCCTTCATACCTTCGTACAACTCGTCAAAGGGACTACCACTGAACTTCTTTGCGTTAACTCCCCTACAGAACTCTTCGAGGGAGAGGACTGCACTGAGCAGTTGTGAATCATCCCAGGAAGAACTCTCGAAGACAAGGTTGGATTTGGAGGCAGGAGCGGAGGGCTTAGACGAAGGCTCATGGGATGGCTTCTCAGTGGATTCCTTATGATTCTCAGAGATTTTAGGCACATCAACAACCGGAAGCTCGTCGGAAGAATCCTCCGTGCAATCATGATCATTAGCGTGAGTATTGACATGGGATTTAGGAAGTTGTTTCAGAATCTCATAGGTTTCTCCAGCGACGATAAGCTCCTCTGGAGAAGGTTGCTCATGTGGGCGATATATCAACGTTTTAACAGCACTACGGTATTTAGAAATTCTTTCCATCAGGATCTCCAGACTGGATTTGGCGTCATCCCCGTGGATTCCTAGGCTGCCAAGGTAGGCATGCACTTTCTCCCCCACCTTTTGGAGAGCTTCTGGATTTACATCTGCGTTGGTTCTCAGGATACCAAGGAAGAGAACCATATCCTCCAAGGAGAATGGTGCATCGGACTCAAGAAGGCTCTCGACCAGTTCCTTACGCTGCTCAGAGATCCTTTTCAGTAGTTCTTCACCCTTAGCCTCACGCTCTTGTTCAATCTGCTTCAGTACTTCATCGAGGCTCTTGGAGCTCTCAGATACTTTAAGAGTGGAGGGGTCATGGGAAGGATTCTCGATGACCTGAGATTCTGCAGTAGATTCCTTCAGAATCTCGGAAACCTTAGCATTAGAATTCTCCTTGGACTTTTCAGTGCTCTTGAAGATGCCACAGCTAACATGCTGGCTATGGAAGGCTGAGACTATAAGGCACAGGGCAGAGGCCCTCAGGATTCCTAGGAACTTCATTGTTGTAAGATGCTACCCGAGCAGTACAGTGGTGTATATACTGGGTTCCACAGAGGATATGCACGGAAGGCTGAGATTCCAACGACATCAATTGAGATTGTTGGAAGGTGTACTAGTGGGGCGACAACGAAATCTCAGTGGTGCAACTCTTACCATATCAGAGGTACATTGGGGGTTGCTTTCAGGGCGCATTTGCTTGGTAGTTCAACGGTAATCCTGTTCCACGGCACGCCTAGTGGCCTTGGTAGTATTGAGTTGAGTGGACTGAGACTCTACTGACAGGGTCCTCACCTGGATGGACACTGTAGTCACGGTTGCCATAGTACATTGTAGTAATAGTATGTGTAATATGATACAGTATTGGAGTGGTCATGGTTGGTCTTGGATGTCCCAGGTCAGTGCCTTGTCAGTGGTGGAAGGGACATCATGTGGCCTTGAAGGTGTATCACCTGAAGCTAATACTGATGACAAGGATCATAAGCCATAATACTAAGCTACCAACAACGGCGTGGGCGCAATATAAATACTTTGCATGGGAGGTATATTCATCGGTATTATCATCTTCGGGCGCCTCTTCATGGGCCTTCTCTCCACAATATTCCATTTGAATAACGTTGCCTGCCGATGATTCATATGCGAGGATGCTGATGATAAAGCAGACTAATGTTCATAGTACAGTCTAGAGGAGAAGGTCGAATAACACAAACTTTAGAGAAAACGAAAGAGTTGAAACCACCGCCCCGGGGCTCATTGAAAAAACCTATAGATAACAAGCCCAATGAAATTGGGCTCACATCCTCACTGTGGCCAAGTAAGTATCAATATCACCCGTTATTTCGGCAATGAGACCCTATGCAGTTGAGGGGTATTTCTAAATGAATTCGCCATGAACTATGAGGCCAATGCTGACACTGCACAGGACTGGCTAGTGGATCATTTCATCGAGCTTCATATTGTTAAGTTGGCATAGTGTCATGTGAAATCTGAGGATATCATCTTGGCTATGTGAAACTCAAAGTAAGCATGCTGGGCCTCCACATCCTGGAGCCCCCGCTGTGGACACGGGCCTCGAGAGCCCTGAACAAGGAACACTGTATGATTGAATAACTTCAACATATCACTGCCAAATTGTACCATACTACCACTTAAGGCCATGCAAACCTACAGCTTTTACCGTGGCAACACATTGCTCTACCTCAGTCTTCATCCGCTACGGTGCCCATACTGTCCTGTTCACTGTAACACCATAGACAATGCATAATACAGTGTCCACAATATCACCTATATGGTAATCCTCATTGAGATTGTGACTTAGCCAACGTATTTGTGTCTACTTCAGCTTGGCACTAGCAACCTCGGCCACTTGGCCTGCGGATACGCCTCCTCATTTCCAGTGTAACAGATTCTCATCTATTTACAGCGTGACGGTGTCCTTCATGTGGGAATGGTATCGTTAGTGTAGTTTACAGCGATATTAAAACGTGGAATAGTGAAGAGAGGAATCATCTTGTGCATTAAATGACGATGTGTCTGTCAACGTTGCTCTCGATGTTAAAGATGGTGAACTAGAGTGGAAGTATCTAAGGATTTAGATGATAGTTAATCAATTCAACTAAAAGACCTTTTGCTACCCTGCCCATTCAGCCTTCTTCTGGGCTCCAGAATCACTGGAGGGTTCGTCGGGGTCATAAAGCCTTTGCGCACGCATAAAATTAATCATAGGCTTAGGCTTCTCAGTGGGTTTCGTCGGATCCCCGGATGAGGCAGCCGCCTTAGCGGTGGTAGCTGCAGTTCCATTTGCCTTCTTGCCAGCCTCCGCCTTTTTTAACGGCTTCTTATTAGCTACATCCATGTTGTCATGCTCATTGGGAAGCGGCACGCTGTGGTCCATTCTGAACTCAAAAGTGCTGAAATAGTGAACCTTCTCTGGAGATCTCGCAGCTTTAGCAGTTGTCCTGCCCTTTACATCGTCACAGCTGACATACTGGCCATGGAAGGCAGCTACCAGTAACGATAGAGCTGTAGCGTTGAGAATCTTATAGGTATTCATTGTAATATGAGAGTAGTTACCAATCTAAGCTGTAACTTAGTATATTCCACAGTGTCTACTAGGAGAAGGCCGAGATTCCAACCGATGTCCTGAGCATCTAAGCCTTCCATGTCGGGTAGACAGGATTCCATCGACATCCTAGGAGAATCCTATGGTGTACCGCTGTTACACAAGTTACACCATTAAATGAACCTCTTTTGTGAAGTTCCATAATCCTAGTCAACTAAATCACGTCTAGTGTCATTTGGTGGAATTGAATTTATTAGGGGGTATATCTAAATAACGTTCCTATTACGATTTTGTGACGTGAAATGTCGGCCAATGCACTTATATCACAATTTCACTGTCTAGACAACGTTGTTTTAACTTTGAGCTACTTTACTCCACGTTTCGGAGGTGTATTCATTAAGGCTGATGTGATCGACCTCCAACGACAATCGTACTCAAATATTATCAACGTCCACAGCATTCATTATTTAGCAACGCCGGTGTAGGCGGACAACTTGTTAGAAGGACATGGCCCCTCTCCTAGGTATGCCAGAATGGCCTTGGTAACAGAACACGGTAACTAATCACGATATGTGCGAACAAAACTACATTAAATTAGGATGTGTCTGGGGGATACTTTCCGATATTAAAAACGTTAAGTATGGAGTGTAGCTATCTCAGGATTAAAAAGATTGAGAAAAGCCAGCGAAGGGCTTTTTCTAAAAAAACTTCATTGTCACCATTTTCCAGCTTCATTAACGATATAAGGTTTCACCTTCATTTCCACCTAGATTATCTTAATCAACTCTTCTTGTTTATCCTTACGTAACTTCTCAAGCTCCTCCTTCATCTTATTAATGGCCTCTGAAGAATTTCCTCTGAGGCAGTGCTGGAGTAGTTCCATAGATACAAAAAGGTCTGCTGCTAAATACTTGGGAGAAATAAAGCGGTACAGGAGTTTGCTATTCGAAGCATTTTTTGGAGAGAAACCATACTTCGAGAGCACAGTCTTACTCTCAGCCTTAAGGTTTTCCGTGGCCATATCCAGAGATTCCTTACCCATATTTATATAGGACATTTTGATCCCTGGGATATTCATTACCAGCCAGTCCACATACACATCAAATTCCTCAGGATTCAAGACGCCCTTGTAAATAGTTGGTTCAACCTTCTTCCTTACACCCTCAGGACCTGGAGTATACGTTAGAAGGAAATTCCTGCTGAATGGCTCCAGATAGGAGGAAACATAGACACAAACACGTGATAAGTCTTTCGAACTGTCATCTGAAAGCTTTCCATTAAACTTCTTTGCCATGACATCTTTGCAGAACTCTTTCATGAAGAAAAGTGCACTAGCCAAGTGGGAATCATCCCACTCGGAATTCTTGAAGACAAGGGCAGAGAGAGAATCAGAAGCAACGTCCTGAGACGAAGGTTCCCGGGGTGGCTTCTCAATGACCTTAGATTCCACAGCGGAATCCTTAGGATTCTCAGAGATCTCAGCCGCCTTAACATTAGAATTTTCCTTGGGTTTCTCAGGACCCTTCAAAATGCCACAGCTAACAAACTGGCTATGGAATCCTATAGCCAGAAGGCACAGGCCGGAAGCCCTCAGGATTCCTAACAACTTCATTGTTGTAAGAGGATACTAAAACAGTACAGTTGTATATATCGGATTCCACAGAGTATCTCCACGGAAGGCTGGGATTCTTGACGACATCATTGCCATGGCTGTAGGAGCCTTCCATGTCGGGTGACCTGAGGATTCCTTGGCCATCCAGAGTGCAGTCCACAAGGCATCACTAGTACATTAGGGTGCACAGTCTAAGGTGTTCTGTCTTAGTGGTCTAATAATGTATATGCCATGGCACGCCTAGTGCCACTGGGGGTTTAACATCATAACTGAGCTAACACATCCTAACATGGATCCACTGTAATATTGTAACATAGCTACACTACTAGTATCACCATAATATTCTAATGTAATACTGTGGAATTGTCGTTACTCTTACTCCAGGCCAGAGTAGGTATTGCTGAGACTGATGACGGGCAGCCATACTCGATCGTACACCTGAGTGGATGTAACATAATGACTGGTAACAGTAAGCGTCAGTTACCTACCGAAAATCCCAAGCACATAAACCACCATAGCATGTAAGATAATACATTACGACAACATTAAAGCCCGTATTAGAGCCATGAAAGTGGAACTCAAAATTTCAGGTCAACCTGCAGGCCCAGAACCTAACATGGACGTGCCTGACAAGCACGCACTAGGGGTGTGGAAAAATGATTAACGTGGATCACCTGGAGGCCAAGTGCAACAAAACTACAGAAGCTACGGACGCTGGATTTGATGGAGAGGGGACGGTTGCCATAAATGGCGGCCTCTGGGTTTGTCCTCAGGGGCAGTCCCAACACTAATGGAACCGTCAGCACGGCGCCCGGCACCGACCGTCCTCTGCGAGACGTGAGGCCTCACGGCCACATAGCCATAAGGTCCAGACTTAGCTTTCACCATAATTAACTTTGATTTAAGAGACAGTTCATATACTATGCATTATAGTTTGAAGTTCCTGCACGTCTAACCGGTTGTACAGTTCATTCTCGTTGATCCGTAGGGTATCGTAGAATAGAGAAATCAGTTGCCTCTGCTCTCGAGTGAGAAGGCCCTCCCCCACCTGGTGTAACCACATTCCCGTCAGTTGTGACAAGAGCCTAGGTGCTAATTCCAACTCAAAGAGGCGTAGTGGGAACATGCAATACAATGTGATAAGTAGGTCGTCCGTGTTGTAGCATGCCAACTTCCTATATATTTCCCTAATGATCGTCCTTGAGAAGGGTCTCGAGTAGAATTCTGTCTTCATTTGTGGCAGCAGGTCAGGCTCCATAACGCAATCTTCCCTCTGTTCGAAGTGTATCCTAACCAACCCCTGTAACATAATACGTATGCCTCTTGGAGCCAATGCCGGTGTTCTAAAGAAGAGCGAGTGCAGATATTGCTTCAACAAATCCGGTAAAGGTTGCAATTTAGGTTCCTTGTCACATACCTTGAGTTTTGCAGACAGCGGTTCTAGCTCATGGTTTAGTTCTAGAGGGCCCAGAAGTTCGGCATCGCTTGATTCATCCGTGTACTTCAATATATCGTTCAATGAGTGTCCATCTCCGAAAAGCTTTGATGCTTGTAAGTGTGTATGGTTCTTGAATATGTAATCTATTTCGCCTCTGCGCGGCTCCATCATGGACGGGAACGTTATCATAGGGTATACCGCATCATACTTGCGCAAGGGCATAATGTCCCTAAAGTCGCGTGGGTTTGGGTATATAACAAGCAGCCTTGTCAACAGTTCGAACTGTGTGGCACGATACGGCGGCGTTGAGTTATAAATCTTGCTGGGCATCCCCACCATGACCACATGCGCCAATTTCTTGTAATACCTGTACAACATCTGCACTGTGGCATTATTTTCATCGGGGTCATCTGTCTCTACGGGAGTGTGTATTCCTGTGTTTTCTGAGGCTTTAATGTATGGTCTGAATTCTTTAGCCAATAAATAAGATTGGATTGACCAGCATCCGGATATGAAGTCCGTGAATTCCAGATGACTCAGTAGGTGTTGCTTATTCAGCAACTCGTCTAATACCTCTGGAGCATGTTTGACATACCCTAACTTTAAAAACGATTCCCCTAGCCATGAGATGTATTTGAACTCTGCCGTCTTGATGCTATCCTTTAGATGGATCCATACATCGTCCAGAAATTCCTGCCCTGGGTGGAAATGAAAGGTTGCATATCCCTTCAGTAGCAGTCCAATATGGTGGCAGAGATAGAAGTCTGGGTGACCTTTATTTTGCATATAAACCTCATGGATAACTTTGGCAACTTGAATGGTGTTGTATCCCGAACGTCCTGAGAAAGTGTTACTACAAGTGACGGCTTAACTCACCCAATGCGTGAATTACTAGCGGCAATCGGCTTATCTCCAATTCGTGAGCCCGCTTGATTATAATGTCCTCGAAGTTCGTAAGGACACTTTGCGCAGCGGCATCATAAAATAGAGAAAGGTCATCGATGATGAGTTGAACATCACGCATAAGAAGGTGCTTGTGCTTTATGCCAACGATTTGTGCAACTTCATAGACCCAAACTCGATAGGTAACATCCTGGTATATGAACATTGTCCTCAGCAGTCTGATGAGAATTTCGCATGCGTCGACGTTCAGCGTACCTGTGTATATACACACCATTGAGGCACGAATGCCGCTCTGGCAAGGAAAAGAATCTATGGAGAATGGGCTCCACCACTTGAGCACAGTCTGGGCTATTTACTCGTGTCAGATAGTAGCCTATATCCACCAGCTCGTATGCATTCAGCTCATCAATATGTTGCGATATTTCCATTAACAGGTTTGACACATCAGACTTAGGCGTGCTTCCAGATACGCTCTATTCAAAATGAGAGACACGCTAAGCCTACTATTTACATACCTGCAGTTTCGCGATGAAGTTTGTACCGGTTTTAGATTTATGTGTCTGTGGCCTTCCAAAGCCAGTGTGATTCCGCATCAACCCATGTCTATGGTAAGGTTCAACCGGTCTAGTTTGCGCATATGCATCTTCTGCGTTCCTTCGGCTGCGTTCCCAGTCAGACCGTGACAGTGACGCCGCCTTGACCAAAGGCTGTTTGTCTACTTGCGCCGAAAAGCTCCTGGGTCCGGTACTTCCGCTTCGTAATGCCCGTAGACATTGTGAAAACGTAGAGCTCCATAGGACGCTCATTTTGCCGCGATTATAGCTAGTGGATAGTCTATGCATTACACATCTCCACGCGCGCTGAGGAATTGTTCCCCGTAATACGGCCGAGTAATTCGCATAATTTGCGGATGATACGTGGTTTTAATCTTCCTGTAAGACACATGTTACCTTTGGCGGTAAATATGCAGCGTCATGATATGACTGTCGTCTCTTTTCTTCATGTTGCTACAGAATGACGGTCACCTGTCTATTGTACTTTGGGGTTACATCTGCTATATTCGGAAGGAAATTAGATAATTCTATGTAGAGCATATTACCTATAGAAGGTACATGGTTGTGGGCTTCATAACTAGGAAGGACGCAATAGCATGTCCAACAAGCTTACAAATGTAGTGGCGAGCATTGTTAAAATTAAATTTATAACATCATGGTTACAAATTATGTGATTGGAGCATGTTTCTTGGTTCATGTGTTCGGTTCATGGCATGATCGATGCCTTGGTGCTGAACTGGAATGGATATCACTTAAATAGCTTGGAGTTGTGTTCAGCAGGTTGCATGCTGATTCCATATTTGCCCGTATTATTAATCTATCAGCCGGTTACCAGGCTGTGGTATGATTTGTAGTAGGACATAATCCTTCCTTGTCTGGCTGAAGATGTTTGAGAAGTCGTTTTCGGTTTACCTATGCAATTTGAGTTGTTTACTTCTAGGGTTGAGTTCATCACTGATAAGCTCCCTTTCTAACTCCGATGTGTACCTCCTGCTGCGTTACATGGGCGTCAGCCTATTGGATGCGCAGGGTATTTGGTATTTCTTCCGCAGGTTCAATCTCTTCATAGCTGTCATTGTAACTGCCTTTATCCTTTTGTTTGCATCAGCGACGCGTACGGCAGTATACAAATGGAGTTGGTTTCTGTTTTTCCTTTACGCTGGACTGTTATGGCATGTACATTATCATGGCAATTCCGTAGCTAGTCTGACATGGAAATTTCAGTGGCTATTGGTGGGCATTTCCGTTGCTTCTAATGTGTTACATTGCCTATCTATGTTCTATGTCTTCGATGCTGATGCGTCAAATCGGTGTTCAAAGTCTTCTCTACGCCTCTTGCTTTACATGATGGGGTATTGCTTCTCAGGATGTTTGATGCGTAT
>CCSG02000001.1:254459-404041 GCA_001077455.2 Babesia divergens
GCACTCATAATCGTTATCAAGGCTACCTCATTAATTTCTGCATGGTCTATGGACTCCTTCTTGCCCTAGTCGTCTCATGGATCTGCCAGTGGTACACGTACAATGCATTTCAGAGAGAGCACACCAGATCCATTTGGAAATGGTTCCGAGTAATTCACCCAACATTGATGCATGAGAGAAACAGGTATTTCCAGTGGTTTTGTGGAATATGGTCACTTATGAGAGCGGATATGGACTACATGCTCAACATGGTATTTGGTGAGAGCATTGGTAGCTTCTCTTACAACCCATTTGGCAGAAGATTCGACAATTCGTTCAGGATGAACGCTACTGCCCTGGGTTTTACCGGCATATGTGATTGGCCTTGGTATGAGAAACATATTCTCTCCAGTATTTTAGGGGCGTCAATGGATGGCAACTTCACTGAACTATTGGATTATTTGGCATTCAAATCTACACCGTTATCGTCCATGACGTTTTTATTTAAAGATAAAGCGCTGATAACTGATGAGTTCCCACTTGACCTTGTTTGGACTGCATGGGGCAAGGGTATTGTCATAACCTTGAAGCATTGCATGATATATTCGCTTCTGGAGAAAGCATGCACTCGTGTGATTTCAATGTTACAGTCGCAATTTGATGATGTAGAAGCCCAGAATGTGAGCAGGGTGGTGTTGGATTCATTCAGTAAGGAGGAAAAGCTAGACATCTCAAACAAGGCCATGGATGTGCTTTTTGGTTTAACACGGCACCTGTCAGCTAAGCAGGCAGACGCTTTAAGCACGCTTTTCGAGGATTATTATCAACAACAGTGGACCGCAAAGCTCGGCAAGTTTGCAACTGACGGTAACGAAACTTATGAAGATGAGAATCCATCTTTCGTCATGCCAAAAGCTACCCGTTATGGTCTGTCTTGGGTTCAAGGTTTGGTACAGGCAGCGAAACCTTGGGAGAATTCCAGATTGCTGATATGTGACATGCACTACGGCAGTAGCAAAGAGTGCAAGATTATGGTGTCTTCCACTGCTAACAGCATCAAAAGGTACTTAACTCACGTTTCTGATTATCACACGGGGCCATCGTTCTCGGTATTCTTGGAGGGCTGTGTTAGTTTTATCCGCCAATTTGCATCAGCAACACCAAAGCACTTGAAAGGTGACACAAGTGGGAAACCTGAGGGCAGCGTCGCATACAGCGTTCACTCTATTTTCAAAACTGATAGGCAGGATCTGGCTCAGGAGAGGTTCGATCTTCACCTATACTTTGTAGGTGATTGGTTGAGATGGTCGGGCCTTCCGGCTACCTTTTCAGATGTCAGAAAAGTTGTGAACTACGTTTCAACAGGCTGTCAGCTGGATGAATGATAGAGTTGGCGGATTGAAGTAACCTTCAAATGAAAATTGTTTTAAGACGAGGGTGTTGGTTCATTGGTCAACATCTGCTTCACCATCTCTAAGGGTGATGCTGATAACCAACGACCTCTGCATAGACGACTTGCAGATCATAACGGCAAAGGATCACGGCCTTAAGTTCGAGACAATCAAGTTTTTAACTCCATAGGTTGCTCTATGACCCAAAATGAGTCTGCAATCAAGTCACTATGAGAATGGTAGAAATCGCAACATACGGTGTTGTTATTCCCTGTTGAACAACACCTGTAAAATGTAGTATCAGGGCACAATAAAAACTTTCGTTGAAAATTAATACGAATTTACGTAATACATTCTTCAAATGTTGACTGAATAGATTGCACATACTGCTGATACTACAACAACGAAAGCCCGCATTACTAGGGGATGCTTGACGTCATGGGGTTCTCGAAACAACATATAACTACAATTATCTCGTGGTAATACCCAATTATGTTGCAACTCTACTGAGAATCGATTCCCTGCGCTGCTATGTGCGTGACTATTTGCACAATGGTCTACCACCGCTGTACCCATATAAACTTTTATACTATGTAACATATTACATGTTAAAGTTGTTCAGCTAGTAGAATGGTATTTGACTGCTTGGTGTGAGGCGAGTGAATTTCTCGACCTGGTGTTCAACGTCGTTGGTGAGTTCTGTCTCCTGCAGGGCGGGCGAGACGAAAGTAACCTCTGGCTCGAAATAGATGGCCCACAGGGTGGCTGCGGAGAGAGTGATCATGATAAGCGGAGTAGTAATCATTCCCTTGTGACATACAAGCACCATAAGTTCTGCATGTTAATGGACATTGTTCTATGGAAACGTACCAGCGCATCCGGTTAAAACAAAGCAGACGCCGTTGAGATAGGCATGCAGGTCACCTGCACCTTCATCGTGATATACCTCGAGGAGGTAGCACGCCAGTCCGTATAGGAAGCATGCGAATGCATGCATGATCCTTGTGAAGACGAAGAATACAAGTTCCGAGCTACCTTCGTTAAGGTGCACAAACCAGCGCTGGGTGTAGAACTTGGCGATGTACAGGTAGAAGATGAATTGCATGGTTGCACTAGTTGCGTCAAGGAACGTGGCAAGTCTCAATATCTTCGAACCTGAGCGATAGCCCCTGGCCCAGCAGGTGTCGTCGGCAAGGAGAACTTGGAAGCACATCAGACTAAGGGATCCCAACATGTAGATCATTGAGAAGGTCGTGATGTACGAGCGCAATCCTTCGTCAAGACGGCTCGCTTCGGGTAGTCCGGAGAGATCGTATGTGAAGACACCCTTTCCGCTGTAGGCTAAGTATACAAGGTTAAGTCCAAGGAAGCCGACAAGTTGCATTCCGAACCCCAACCTCAGACTGTGGTTGAACAGAAAGTTGAGGGATACGGATGGTGCCCTGCTTGGAGGGATTCCATCGTCCAGATGATCCTTTCTCGTCGTAAACCACATCATCTTGTCCAGCTGTTCTATCACCTATTTTGAATTAGTCAAATCCGCGACGCATATGTTTTCGAGATGAACTACGCTGTAAATACCAATCGACTACGGTCATGCCAAAAGATAAAGAGGAATACTGCATACACCCTGGATAGTTTGGTAGCACGGTGAACAACGGAACGTCAGTATCACACACCAGGACCAAACGTATATAACATATGACAATATGGCCCTATTTTGATAATGTGCAGCACATCATAGCACGTTATTGACGAAACGAGGTGGCGCCAAGGTACACACTTACTACTTTTACGGAGACGATTGCGGCACGTATAATGCGGCGTAGTTGAAAGGCCGAGGAATAACTGCGGTATTACCTACAGTTCACGTGGCTGTAGAAAGATGTGATAGGTATTGTTCTTCACTATTGTTTATAGGGCCAAGACCCAGCGATGCACAATAACCGTTCAGGTCACACGCTGCTTCAGGAGGTGTACATAAATGAAGTATAGACCAAAGAATAATGTTCAGCACATACCGTAGTGTGCTGTTGTTTTACACATCCCGATGTACATAAGTTATCTTAATGTTACACACCTCTTGCCTGGGCTTCTCGACTGCGTCGCAATGTCCCAAGGGCACAGCAGTTTTGCTCCTCTGTCACATGATTAAAACCATTATAAAATGCACAATTTAGTCGCTCATCATATGAATCGCCTCCTTCAACCCTGTCTTGTGGATATCATTCAGCGTTTAGTGAGGCGCCCTGTCTTATTGAATACAGTCTCTGTATTTTACTTACAAATTATCATTCTTCAGACACCTGGTTTGGTCTTAATAGATCGTTAAAATTTGGGTTTCTTCTGGTGGTGTTTTTTATGTTCGATGCTTCTGGCTCTGAAGGTCATCCAACCTAGCACCTGATTTTCTTTAATCCCTTCTCATTATGTGGGATAAGTATCGCACAAGGCACGATGGTCCACGCTGCTATGGAACGTTCCGCCCGTTACAGCGGGATTCGTAGCGTTTTGCAACGCAACTGGGTGCCCGAATATCGCATATCGCAGATTCTCCGTTCTATATACCAGACAAAGGTTCTGAGCTATCTAGACATGTACCATATCCCCCGTAAGCTTCGAGAAAATCTCCACGAGCATTTTGGTGGTTCCTTGTTATCTTTGAAGGCTTCTACCACCTCCAAGTTTGACCGTGCTTGCAAGGTTCTCTTTGAAAGCCGCGATGGCAGTAAGGTGGAGGCTGTTCTACTGAGTTTTCCCACGCACAAATCATTATGCATATCCAGCCAGGTACCTGCAGTGTTTTTTAAACCTTCATATTTAATTCAAGGTTGGATGCGCTTATGGTTGTTCCTTCTGCGCCACTGGGAAGATCGGTCTTAAGCGCAATCTTTCGCTAGACGAGATAACAGACCAGGTGTTATACTTTCAGCAGCTTGGCCACAAGATTGACAGTATTTCATTCATGGGTATGTGCTAACCTTTCATCGGTATAACCTTGCCGTATTGCCTACTGCAGTTGAGGGCATTTCTTTGCAATATGCATCGAAGGGTTACACTATTACTGATTAACTCACAGCCGCTTATATCAGAATCATTTCAATGTGTCATTACCTTTCCAAAAGTGTTTATTTTGTTCAGGTATGGGTGAGCCCATGTCGAATCCAAATGTCTTCCGTGCCATGCATGTGCTGAATGACAGCCAACTGTTCGGAACGTCATCTCGAAGGATAAACATATCCACTGTGGGCATTCTTCCTGGGATGAAGAAACTCAACAAGGATCATCCCCATGTACGTTTATACAACATCGCTTAGCATGGCCCCTTCAGGTAAACCTCGCGTTCTCGATGCATTCCCCGTACACTGAGCAACGGAACAGACTCGTCCCAGCGAATTTAATGTACCCATTTCAGGAGGTTTTCAATTCCCTAGATGAGCGCATCCGAATCACTGGAAAGAGGATTTGGATATCCTATGTACTCATGAAGGGCGAAAACGATACTAGGGAGCACGCCGAAGAGCTTGTTAGGGTAATTAAGAAACGCCCAGAAGAGCTTCAGTATCTATATCACGTGAATCTCATCCCATACAACACCGGTGAGTGTACAACCGTAACAACCTAATTCGTGTCACGTTTCGTCACTTATAAGCTAACAGCTCGTTCGGTTGACGTTTACGAGAGAACTGAGGATAACGCCTTAGACACATTCAAGGTTGGTCGATTGTACTTCTATATGTGTGATATATCATTCTAAGGGTGTTCTAAAGAAGAATGGTATTTCTCACTCCTTCCGGTACGTGCCTATGGTAAAGCTATACATGATGCGCAGGAACCACTTCGGGCAGTCCATCGACGCCGCTTGTGGGCAGTTATTTGCAGGTAATACACCGTTCATCCACGTCTGTAACAGCTTTCAGCCTATGAGCCTGCTGAACATCCGCAACGCATTGGTTCTCACCGTAGGCCATGTAACCCTGAGCGGAGGGAAAAGAAGGAAGCCACTAAGTAGCCATACGTGTAACCACTATCGTAATTTTTAAACACAATATATGCTTATCTTCCAGATTGGTCTGTAATACTGCCGCGACACACCTGCACGACATGTGTGGAGTAAAACGACATCGTTGTGAAGATTGAGAAGACACGTCTGCACCACTCTTCTTCGAGCCACATTTGAAAGGTTTCATGAAGATGAATCACATGGGATTTTAAGGTGCTTTAGAGCATTGCACAATGTCGCGTGGATTGTGCATTTGCAGCCGCCGTACGGTGTGGGCGCTGTGCACATTCATTATAGCGTTCTTCTTTCGGTGTACGACATCTGAAGAGTGGTGTAAGGTAGCTACACTTGGTCTTGAACCGCGTTACGAGCAATGCCTTCCAGGTGGGTAGTTAGACAGCTATATGTGAATGGTCATCATTCCTGTCTTTTGCCATTTTTTCGTTGCCGGCCTGTAAAAGTTGTTCAGATGGAGACACACTTGTATACTACAACATAGAGGTGGTGCCGTTGCACACTGAAGATGTTAACATTAGGTATGTTTGCTTTGTATGTGCTTCGTACCGTGTTCAGCAATGACGTGAGGATCAAGATCATAGGTGACGGGCGCGAGACCAAAGCGATAACAATTGCTTCTTCTGACGGAACACACAGAAGGTAAGTGCTGCAACATTTCTTTATATCTGTCTAAGGTTGAATGTCGAGCGCATCGACGTTGGTGATCCTCGTGCCATCGAGTTGGACTCTGGAAGTTCTGAGTGGTCGTGCGAACGCATAATCATCTCTCGAGAGTCGAAATACTGGATTTTCGACTGTGTAGCGGACACCTCATCTGAGCATGGCGATGACAATCCTCGTTACCTGCTCTCCGGTAACAAGGCATACACCATCAGCATCCAGACTGGCAGTCACAAGGACTCAGGGACATCCGGTACGGTGTCTTTGATGCTGCTTGGCACTTTGGGTAGAAGCAACACGAAAGTTATGGGAGCGAACTTTTATACGGGTTCCTACTTGACCTTCGTTGTTAAGGCTGCCGATGTGGGCGAGCTGAACGGCGTGTTGCTTTCAAATTCAGCCACCTCAGACCCATGGTACTGCGAGTATGTGCGTGTATTAACGGCAAGCGACACGGTGAGATCATTCCCTATCAAACGCTGGGTGGGCGCGCCTTACGAAGCTACAGTTGAGGTCACCACGTCAGAGGGTACAAGTGTTTCTAACTTCAACGAAACTACGCCGATGGATATACAGTGCCACACACGCGCTGTCGACATTTACTCGGGGTATGGTGATGTTACGGATGCATGTTATTGTTTGTAGACCTGTGAAGAAGCCCTTCAACATTACAGTGCGATGCCCAATGAATTGCCAATCATCTGCATTGATGCACGTGGTGGGTTCATCTTTACACCATTCTTCGGCCTCCATATGCACTTCTGCACTGTTTGACGGGGTGTTAAGCCCATCAGGTATGATAGACCTCTTGGGTTATTATGCATGTTTTCCAGGCGGTGAGGTGGTGGTATCGATAGTGGGCCCAGTTTCGCAATACTTCAGCGCCGTTAACCCTGATAACCACATGGAGTCTGAAGAATATGACCCTTCCCCTGAGAAGCCGTACTATTCTTTCTTCACGTTTCTGAACGAGAGCATTGACAACATTGACTCCAATGTCCGCCTGGTTGATGGTATGTTCCGCTGTTTCTCCTCCCTAGTGTTTTCAGCATTTGGAGCCCTTTCATCGTTCGGTCGTTTGGAAGTACTAAAGAATGGGAAATGGGGCACTGTATGTAACAAGGGGAAATTTGGTGCCTTTAACGAGGAGGCCGCAAAATTTGTGTGCCGTAAGCTCGGTACGTTCTTTATCACGGGCTCTGTAGACCTCGTGCAGGTTTCAAGCATGGAATTCACGTTTTGGAGAAATGTTCGAGTGTGAACGACCAGAATTTATGCGTACCTCGCGGCTACCACGTTTCATATGCTGGTTTGATGGTAGGTCACCTCCTTTGTATGCACAATGCTTTACAGTGTTTGGGAACGGAAGATGACATTTCTAACTGCATCATTGAGGAGCCTACTGTAGATTGCCTAAGTCACAAGGATGACGTGATCATTAAGTGTACTAATTCCACATCCCATGATGGAGTTGCTTTTGGGACTTTACGCCTCGTTGACGCTTCTGGCGTTCCTACAGCAACCGGCACGGGTAGACTGGAGTTCTACAACAACGGGTTTGGCTCTGTCTGCAACGAGTCATGGAACAAGACAGCCGCCAAAATTGCTTGCCAGGAGATGGGTTACACCGGTCTCCACAATGGCGGGCTAGCGGACCACGAGTGCTCTGACGTGCACGGCGTAAACCTATGTGCACCTATGACCCATAAGATTGCGGCAGCGGGCTTCAAGTGCACCGGTTTGTTTCTTGTGGCGCATGCTAACGCTGTGTACAGGGCTGGAGAAGATGCTTGGCCAATGTTCGCACGATTCTGAGGACGATATATACTGCATGCATGAGCAGGACGTCGTGCTTTCTTGCGCGGGTAACGGTGACCCGAGTGAGTTTCGTCATAAACGCCGAGTTGAGCCTTTTACTCCTGTTATGAAGAAGCTGAAGCGCACCGTGAATCTCACTTGTTACGACAATCTGTCTTCTCACGTCGAGTTCCAGATGAAGTTTGGGGAATACGCGGTTGCTATGTGTCCCTCTGGGTGCAAGTATGTCCATTTCCTTTTCATCTGAGAATTTACAGGACCGATCCTGCTGCATTGAAGGGTACCTACATTTACACTGAGGATTCTTCCATTTGCAAGGCCGCTATCCATTCTGGCGTGATTGACGATTCAGGAGGCGAGATAGTCGTTATTCGTGCTATTACACAGTCGACGTTTTACAGCTCCGTCATGAATGGCGTAACCAGCCTGGGATCGCACCAAATCACGACTGAGTTCAAGGCCGGTGCCTTTTTGGTGTCGCGTGCAACCAAACACATTTTGTCGAAGCAGATGAAGTTGCATCGACCTTCTGCCGCGAATGCTGACCCCAAACCTTTGACAGGTCAGGACGCCACACCTGGCCCTCCACGTCTCCGGTGGCTCCCCGACTTGGGTTGGAAGGGTTTCAATGGCAATGCGCTTGATTTTGTGAATCTTCACAACTATCCAAACTCTGACAAGGTTAAAGTATTGCGCGATTTTACCTTCATTCTCCAGATAACTGCTACAGGTGGGCACCCTTTCCCCTTCCCATCATTGGTTTTCAGAATTGCTCGGCAAGTGGAGCACTTTGTTTTCATTCCAAAGCTGCGGGGGTTTGACGTGCGCCATTGACAACATGGGCGAAGTCGTGTTGGAGGAGAACTGCAAACCTGAGCTTTTCAAGACCTCTTTCTTTCCTCAAATTGGCAGTATGTTCGCTTATTTACTCAGGCTTCATTGCGCTTCCAGAGAGGACCACTATCGGTATTGTGTACTATAGGCTAACAAGGGACATTGGTTTTTTCGTCGATGGCAAGCTTATCGCGAGTCGTCCCACCTCCTTTGACTTCAGTTTGCAGGTTTGGTCTGTCTTTTGCGTGGTCTATACTTGTTTAGGGCGATTTAGTCCTTGGGAAGTCTGCGGAGATTGATTCTGACTTTTTTATCGGCCAGATCCTGTCGCTGGAGATTTTCGATTACGTCATGTCTCCAGATCAGGTGGAGCACTACAGCCGTCTGTTACAGGCTTCTAGCGACAATCGGATCAACTCTCGCCACTCTCCAACTCGTATGACTGTTGATGGCAATCTGTGTCTGAGCAGCTGCGTGAAGATGCGCGCTCCATCGCAAAACGCGGGTTTGCTTGCGGGCCCTACCAATCCTGCTATCCATTTGGGTTGCCACGATTCGCTTGAGAACGAGCGTTTCAATGGCGCTACTGGGCATGAGTTTTTGGTGAGTTGTGGTAAAAGCTGCATGGACCCTGATTTGGTCCTTAACGGCAGCAAGGTGTACACCCCCGACTCTTCTATATGCAAGGCTGCCATCCACTGTGGTGCGATTCCCAAGGAAGGCGGCGAGGCAGTTGTCACGATTCTACATGGTCGCGATAGCTACGACCACTGCCTGGGTCATTACGGTAGGTGCACTTTAGATTCTACATTCATACGCTTCAGGGGTGCTGAGCAACAAGTCTAGCATTCCCCATATGCGTTCGTTTTCTGTGCGCAGAGCCCCCAAGGTGTTGACTCTGTCGTGTCAAGGTAAGCGTGCCGATTTGTGTTTCTGTATGACTGCTTGCAGACACCGCTATTTTCGTGCTCAAGATGCACCCTGGCACGCGCATGCTGTTACAGTGCCCTCCGGGATGCCGCGATTTCCTTCCTGCGCGTGTTTTCGGTTCAGGTATGTTTGATATCTATCTGTTTACACCGTTACAGGTATATACAATCCGGTATCGTCGCTTTGCCAGGCCGCCATTCACTCTGGCCACCTTGATAACACGATGGGAGAAGTCGAGATCGAGGTCCTCGGAAGCCAGGAATCGTTCCCGGGCTCGACCGCGCACGGCATTACCTCCCTCGCGAGCGGGCAGTACCTCAAAAGTTTCCGAGTACTGAAGGGTACCCGCAATAGCTGATAACCTACATTCTGGCACATAACGTCATTATAATAACACATTAGAATCTAATGCATCCGTCTTGTAGCACGGTTTTCTAAATGGAGAGTCGCGTTCTCCGTTCCATGCGCGCAAGCACCATATGTGTTGTTGCAACAGCCATAACATATTTGCCGCCGACTTTGCGGTTGAATACCTAATTTATAATTCTCTTCATTATTAACAATGCTAGGTGGGTTATCCTAGTGTAATGATCTGTTTTCGTCGGAATCTGTGTTTGGCAGTTGTAACACTTTTTAGGTAAACGCGGCTTTAAGCCTGCCCGTGGTGGTTCTGGCAGGCCTACACGTAAGCCTATGCGGGGTATGTTGTATGTTGATGTCTGTGTAATCTGCGATTACAGGTCGTGGCTTTAGAGGTGGCCGGGGGGGCGGCCCTGGAGGCAAGCGCGGCCTCGGCGCGGGTTCTTCCAGCAAGGTTATGGTCATCCCACATCGTTTTTCCGGTGTATACATAGCCAAGGGGAAGGCTGACGCGCTGGTTACTCGTAACATGGTTCCCGGCGAGTCGATTTACGGCGAGAAGCGCATCCAGCTTCCTGTAAGTTTCCGTCTGGCTATTGCCCCCTGACACCAACCTTCAGGACGAGGGATCTGAGCCCACTGAGTACCGTGTGTGGAACCCATTCCGGTCGAAGCTTGCTGCGACGATCATTGGCGGTGTTGCCAACATGCCCATCGAGATTGGCTCTAAGGTGCTTTATTTGGGTGAGTTTATACGTCGCAGTTTCGACATGATGTTTTAGGAGCTGCCAATGGCACTACTGTTTCTCATGTGTCGGACATGGTTGGCCCTACTGGTATTGTCTACGCGGTTGAGTTTTCCCACAGGTCTGCGCGTGACCTGACTAACATGGTGCGTCGTGATTTTTGTGTTCATAAATTTTTGCCAGGCCAAGCGCCGCCCTAACATCGTCCCGATTGTGGAGGATGCTCGCCAACCGCTGCGTTACCGCATGTTGGTTGGTATGGTTGATGTGATTTTCGCCGATGTTGCTCAACCTGACCAGGCCCGTATCGTGGCTATAAATGCGTCCCACTTTTTGAAGCCTTCTGGGTGGTTTATCATTGCCATAAAGGCCAACTGTGTGGACTCCACTGCCAAGCCTGAGGCTGTGTTTGCCGCTGAGGTTGACAAGCTTAGGAAGGAGAGCTGCAAGCCTAGGGAGCAGCTAACTCTAGAGCCGTACCACCGCGACCACGCGGTGGTAATTGGCCAATATCGCGTGAAGAAAAAGAAGGCTCAATAAGGGAGCCATATTAAGCAACCTAATATAAGTACTGTATTACAACGCTTCATAGGAGCTTGTCTATATTCGTGCATATAACAACCAGAAGTGTCAGTAGCCGTTGAGTGCGTATTCCGCGCCAGTTCACACCTTATAGATTGCGAACATTAATTTGCCTGGATGTTTGAGTTCATCCCTTGATGAATTTTGCTAGGCAGACGATGAAAACGGAGAGCAGGATGAGGAAGGTCAGGATGAGTCCGATGCGAATGGAGCACTCGACTCGTCTCTGCCGCTTTAGTATGCGTTTGATTTGTGTTGACACGGCAGATATGTCTGCAGTGGTTCCCTCCACTCTATGCATGGTTTCAATGGCGTTTTTGGCTTGTTCCGACGCCTTTTCACCGATGGTGATGGCGACGGTCCCTGTACTCCGTCAGTTATCGCTAACTTCCAAACTCACCAATGCGTTCGACAGCTTCTCCTATTTCCTGTAGCTGTTCGTCGAAGTGTTCGTCTCTCTGTTTCCATCGTTGTATTGACTCGTTTGCGATTGCTTGTTCCTCTTGGGTGACTGCCAGGAATAGTG
Source organism: Babesia divergens (assembly GCA_001077455.2). Lineage (NCBI taxonomy): Eukaryota > Apicomplexa > Aconoidasida > Piroplasmida > Babesiidae > Babesia > Babesia divergens. The sequence continues at coordinate 266,307 of CCSG02000001.1, forward strand.
AAGGGTTTTACTAGATTGTCGTACCTGGTAAAGCATTTGCCTGAGAGCTGAGATCAACATTCAGACGTTTGGTGGTGCCGAATGGCCTCTTGAACCTGGATGCATTGTATGCGTTGTACTGTGTTTCGACATTTCGCAGCGTATCCTCTAACTTTGATATCTCTTCATCTGTATACTTTTTGCGATAACGTTTGGATGAAGTGATACGTTCGTATATAGCACACAGCACATCGATATCACTTCTGGTCTGCTGTAGGCGTGCTTCGATGCTCGTCGTCAGTTTGATTTGTGCCAGGGGATGTGATGCCTTATCACGTTTAAGCTGATCACGTGCACGTATATCAGCGGATATCGCAGATAATTGATCCAATACGAGTGACACTTGCGCTTGGAAGTCTAGATTATCGAGATTAACCTTCGAGGCAGCAGCAGTTTCCTCCTGGTAGTCCCCGGGCGGATTAATTTTTTCTGTCGTTCGCTTCGCCATGTGAGCAGTTTGACGCAACCCAGCACTAATGCTTCAAGCCACCGATGTGTAAGCTCCTGTTGCTATGTTGCGTTATGATACCCTGAGAGATCACGGATCTATGTATTGCTACACACTGCGTTTGGAATCACACTGTACAACTCAGGCTTGAGTGCATCGTGTTTCACACATTGGGAGTGTTATTGGCGATACATAATTTTCTCTATCGGTGCGAACTATGGGCGTGTTTTGGTGTCTTTTACGATATCTAGGGCACCTCAACAAGGTGCTCTGCCTGAAGAGCACAGTCGAGTTTCAATGAATTTAGATTAATTCCTATTGGCAAGAAGCCAATCCCTTGCATATCCACGTATTACGTAAGCATGCACATCGCCGTTCATAATCACTCACGACGTTATCATCCCACCTCTTTTCTCGCAACTTTACGTCGCGGTAGAGCAGGTGTAAAGGATTCCTATCTAAGAAGAGTGCTACGATAGTTTCAGCGTATTTAGTGACATAGGCTATTCACTACACTATCTTATACTGTTGTGGTTTTCAGTTATACCTGTTGTGGAATCAGGCCACTTCCACTTGATGACACCTTACATCGTGGTACTGTAATTTGAATGTAATATAAATTTATTTATTTCTCCTTTCAATTTCACCTTGCATCTGATTGTCCTTACTGTTGGTGTCTAGGTAGACCATTTTTACGCATCTGCGTACTTTGGAGTGACATTCATTATGTATTCGGACTTTCCGGGCGTATGGCATGCATTTACATGTCATATGGTTGCCTAAATATTAAAGTGATATTACTGGTATAGCTATATTGGCCGAACGATGTATGCTTACAATCACGATGCCGGTTCCGTCGGAGGTTACCGTGGTCAGGATTCTCATGGTATTGGGGATTCAGTTCCACCTCCTCCTCCACCAAATGACGCTGTGGCACATGTTGGTGGTCCTCATCCTATTTCATCAGTTGCTTATGGCTACGAGGGGTACTATCCTTACCCGAGCGTGCAACATTACGGTATGTTATGAGGTTCCGTTATTGACAGTGTTCAGCTGGTTACATTGGCGGCTATGGCAACGTAGTTCCTGCAGATGCCATTGCGCCGAGTTCATCGGCTACGCCAGGTATCGCTACTTCAGGAGATGATCAGCTTGAGAGCGTGCAGCGCTGCCATAAACATAGTGGGTACCAGCATTTTGTGCGGACATTCGTTTTCAGCAAAGCCCGACCTGAACTGCAAGTTTTGCAGGAAGTACAAGTCTGCTGTCCATGAGTTAAGTCGTTTGGCAGCTCAGAAGAGCAGCCCACAGCAGTCGGAGAGGCCCAACCAGCTTCCCATGACCAACACGAGCACCTACAACTTGAACACCATGCTTCGCAACAACATTCTTAATTCCGAGTACTATAAGTCGCTCGCGTAGGTTTCCTTTGTCCCCCATTGTCATTCTTAGCAGCACTATGAACTCCCACCTTGACATATTAAACGAGTTGGTACAGTACGCCGACCATGCTGAACCGTACTGCTCCACTGCCACACGTGCGCCATCGACCCTCTTTTGCTGCTTACACAAGCTGTTCACTATGAAGCTCACTGAGAAGCAGGTATGCGAAGCCGTTCCAGACGCGCGTTATACACGTTCTCAGATGGTGTCCTTTGTCGACTGCCGCAAATCACCGTACCCGCGTTGCTGTGGCTTTTTGTACCTTCGCTTTGTCCTTCCTTCGGATGATGTTGGTTTACCTTTGTGTTTTCTGAGTGATATTCGCAGCTGTGGGATTGGTTTGAGCCTTATTTCATGGACGACGAATCTTTCGTGGTTAGCGTGAACCCTTCTCGCAGCACCACCATTGGTGAATTTTGCGAGCGGTTGTTGGTTGATGAGAAGTACTTCAACACAGGTATGCCGTTTGCATGTTTTTAAGTATCGCACAGTGCTTCCGAGGCTGCCTGTGAGGTTCAAGAACAGGTACGGCGCGCAGCTGTATGCGATGAGCGAGCACCGCCGTCGTCGTGTACGCAACCTCGATGCATTGGATGCTTTTGCGCCTGGGGAAAGAGTTTTTGCGTGCATACGGTGGGTTATTGTTCGTTGGTGTCACTATATAATGGCTTTAGTGGTGACTGGGTGGAAGCTGAGATTGAATCTGTGGGCGCGGACTACCCCGTTGTAAATTTAGCGCTAAAGACTGGCGAAAAGGAGAGTGTAGACATCGGATACGTCTCTCTCAGCGACCCATCAAAGGCTGCTGGCAAACGGTCGCGCGATGAGAGCTCACGTAGTCGCTCACCTTCGGGCGAACGTGGCGCCGGCTCTAAAGACGATTTACTGCGCAAGTTCAAGCAACGTCAGCAGGAGAAGGCCTTAGCTGTTGGAAAGGTAGATTTTGCCGTCACCTTTTGAAAATTTGGTGCAGGATTACGCAAAGCGTCCTTCCTCCTTCAAGTCATCGTTATCCTCCAAAATGGACCATAAGCACGGGCGTTGACCCCGACACGCCCACACTAATTTATTGTACTACCATGACCATATAAATTTGTAATATTAGTTTACTTTGTGGTGTCGATCACAGGTTAGGGCCTCGTCACTTGGATACCGCGTCGTCTAGAGTCCAGTGTAACGTCCTATCACGATGAGGCTGATAACGCACAACCTGCTCATGTGGTATGTGTTTACATATGTCTACACCTTTGGTGGTTGCCATTCACCGAATCATTGAGCATGATAATTTCACAGCAACACCGAGAAGTGCGTGAACGGTTATCCTCTCAAGATATCGCCATCGATCGTGGATGACGCCTGTAAGACGATATCCCAGGAGCTGAACCCCCAATTCATACGCAAGATGCTTCAACGCATGGACTACCCATCATTGGTCGATGCTGCTAAGTCGGTGAGTGCTGCTCAATTCTTTGGCATATTTGGTGCATGGGCCAAACAGTGAGTCGAACTATTGCATATATGCTTTAGGTTGGCCTTGATTTGCCAGCGAGTTATTCAGAATCTGACCTGGAGAACGATTCGTTCCTCGCGCAAGTGCATCACTGCATCTTGGAGGTTGGTTGCGTTGCATTTATGGAGTATCGTAGCGTTTGGCATATGTTATGGCACATAAGGTTTACTTCCTTCTACGCGCATTGTGACGTATATGCGTATCTGTGATTCACGGGGTCCATTTCGGTTTTCATTCTGCCCAGTTTCACGTGTTAGAGGCTACACTGACGTGCCCGCAATGTGGCAGAGTCTACACCATCAGCAAAGGTATGCACGAAACCCATGTTCATATGCGACTTCAGGCATCCCTAACATGTTACACTGCGAACCCCAAGACTAGAATTTCCATAAGCATAGCCAGCGTAACATGTCGTTACCCAAACCTGTTGAATCGCATAGACTACAGTTTACAATGTTTACGAGTGCCAGTTTGTTAGTCTACTACACCCTAGTTGCACAGTGATAACGGATCGTGGTTTATATTCTGGGACATTTACAGAGAGTTTATTGCTCTGGGTCTAATCAACAATCGGCTCTTCCTAAGATACACCACCGGCTCCAAACTTATGATTCTTGCATATGACTGTTTTGACTCGCGTATTATTGCATTTAATGTAAGGATGGAGCGACATCTGTTGTTTCGCGTCCCTATGGGTGGGGATTGTCTGATGTTGTCCTACACATCTGTCTAAGTGAGGGTTGTAAGATCATCTTACGCTGCGATATCGATCTCATTTACATGTGTATCGATTAAGATGGCGGGTCACCGCGACGACTTTCGGTATTCCGATTTTAAGTGCAACCTATCTGGCGCATGTGTCAGATTCCCCGGGATCGGCGAGTACGTCAGAATCGGCGAGAAGCTGGGTTGCGGCGCATATGGCGACGTGTTTCGTGGCTACCGCGTCAGTGACACCAGCGCTGTGACTCCCCAGAACTGCGATGTTAGCATTGAGTCCAAGCGTGGCAGCGTGGACCCTGACCGGCGCGGTTCCCACACACAGTCGTCTGTGGCTATGGGTAGCAGCTCGCGTAGCCCTGAAGATGGCAGTTCTGACATGTCTAGCCGTGCGGACGAGTACAAAACGCGTGTAGACACGGCGTATGCGGAGAGTTCCTCTGTGGATCCTCGCCTTGGCGAATTTCCGGACTATGCCATCAAATACTTCAAGGACGACAGTGCTCAGATCATGGAGGAAGGTTTCAGTTCTGGCACTCTTCGTGAGTTGAGCATAATGAAGGTATGATTTGTTTGCGTTACGTGTTTGTTGACTGGTTGCAGAGCTGCAACGACCACCCCAATATCCTGAAGCTGGTTGACGTCTTTGTTGGTAAGTTTTGGCTGTTTAGAAGGCTTAACGTCATATACAGGAGCCCACCCCGGTATTGCTTCGATGCTCAATGCGCAGTTGGGTAACATTCTAAAGGATGTTGGGGAGGAGGTTTTGGGTCGTAAGGACCTTCAGTTTTACCCCTTCAAAAGCTCCCAGGTGTTTGTGCTTGCGTTGTATGAGTTTTGCAAAGGTTTGTAGATTCATATTGTGTTCTTTGTTTCACCTATTTCAGGAGGTGACTTGGGTCGGTCCATCTGCCGGGTCTACTCTAAAGGCCAGTCTGGTTACACCCTCCCTGAAGTTAAGTGGTATGCGTTTCAGCTATTGAACGGGTTAGCATATCTTCACATGTCTAAGGTACGGTTTCTGCTATTGCGTGTTTCTATCAGTGCCGCCAGATTGAGCACCGAGATCTTAAACCAAACAACATCATGTTGGCCGACAACAAGCGCCTGTCAGTTTTGAAGATTGGTGACTGGGGAATGGGCCGCGAATTCAGGAATATGGATGGGACCACTACCCCTACAGCTTGCACGTTGTTTTATCGTCCCATAGAGGTTATTCTCGGGGCGGTTTCTCTTTTGAAGAACCAGAGTGAGGAGCTCTTCGGGGCCCCATCTGCTCACGTAGGTGCACTAGTTCCTGTTCTTAAGTGGCATCAGAGGCACAACTACGGTATAAACGTGGACAACTGGAGCGCTGCATGCATCATAGCGGAGCTCGCCACTGGCCAGCCATTGTTCCACGGCAACTCCGACTTCCAAGTCCTCACCCGTATCGTGACCACCCTCGGGCGTCCTACGGAGGAAGAGTGGCACAATTGTTCAAAGTAAGTGTACGCCTACAGCGCGTCTCTATGTTCGTATGCGTGTATTGGTTTTGGTATAATTTGGGCTGCTAGGCAACGTGTGGCAGCCGGGCTAGGAGGCCTTGTCACTGCATACATGGTTTTAATGGCGATATTTACGGTCTTTACTTTGTGTTGCCTTCACTGAAAGCGCCGCAGGTCCGAGCACTATCCCTTCAACGGAAGTTTATACAAGATAACGGTACCGGACAAGAAGGAGCGTTTGCGCACCGTGCTCAGAGGCCGGGTGGACGACCTCGGGCTTGACCTACTGCTATCTCTGCTGCAGTACAATCCTCACAAGCGCCTGAGTGCAATTGAGGCGTTGTCTCACCCGTGGTTCCATGATGTTGATTTTCGCAAGCTGGACTCACTAGGTGTACGTAACTGTCTGGGCAACGCGACTGCGGGCATGCTGGGAGCCGAGGCGACGAAGGCAATCGAGGAGCAGTCGAAGGGTATCACATCAACTACACTTCTGTCGCATCTACTCTTTACGGAGGGGGTGGTAAAGGATCAGGTACTGGACGCTATAGACCGAGACCATGCGCAGATTGACTTGCATCTGAGACAGCCACCGTTGCCTATCGTCGTTCAATACAAGGACGCGGAGCAGCCGCCGCATTAGCGCATCGTGTCACATGTAAAATAATTATTGAGCTACCTAATGTGGATTCTGTAACTGATAGTGGGCAAGAGTGTTTTTAATGCGTAAAGTAGGATAAAAAATACAAGGATTAAACCAATAAACCGTAGAATCGTCGATTTCCGGCATGCGCGGCACGTTCGGTAGGCAGTGCTGCGACATGTGAGATGAGACCCAAAGCAGCAAGGCATTCGAATGCAACATAAATTGCGTGTAAAAATTTACGCATCAAACGGGCACCGAGTGGCAGTGCTGTTGAGGAGAAGCGGATGCGTAAACCGGCCGTTGCGATGGGGCAGCCACGTGAATTGTGTGGGGACGACGTCGCAGCAGAGCGTCCGGCCATAGTACAGCAGGATGTTGACATTTCATGCGCTTCTCTAGGTAAAAAAGAGAGGTAGACAGTGTGGTAGTTACAACTTCCCTTGATTCTTCATTGTTGACGGCATATAACCGTCGGATTTTCGGAGCATTACTAGCGGTAGTATCTGCATCGGCACCTTCAGCTCTGCATTTCTATGCTACGACAGCTCTAGTTTAATAATAGCGGTTTGGATTTTATTTAACAGTTTGATTACCGCTTGCACCTCGCGTCGGCATTTTAAGTGGAATCTTACGTGAGCGGCGGATCGATTATCGAGGTGTTGGTCAATTCATATTTTTTGGGAGGCATCATTTTTAAAGGAGGATCAAATCTACTAAATATTGACTCCGTTTATCCCACCACAGAGTTACCCAACGTTATCAGGCTTGGGCAAATACATCAGCTCTGGTCTTTAAGAGCAACGTCTCTGAACGGTTAACGCGGTTGGGCTTGGATTCCTGGCTTTATAAATGCCCGGTTGAGGTCGTGGTAAAGATGGCTGATTTGAGTGAGTCAGACGCGCAGTACACTGCTGCGGAATCTGTAGCGGATGGCGAGAAGTACACCTATAATAGCGAAGCTCAGGAGTACAACGTCGTTCCAGGCACTTCTAATCGCATGGAGCATTCGGAGGCGTGTGATTCCGTAGAATATGCGTTGTCAGAATGCAAGGGTCAACAACAGCTTTATGAGAATGGCGTATCTGCTTACCAGCCTCAAGATGCTGGTAGTCATGACCGGGGCTATCCTGAGCAGAATTGGTCAAATCCAGGTTACATGACTATCGGTCAAGAGGGTCTTCACTACAACGGTGATGTATCTCATGAATCCCACATGGTATGTTTACTTTTTCGTTGTTTATGTTTTGTGTTGGCCCTTCCGTTGTTACAAATCACATACCTTTGGGATGGAGACACGGCATTCACATGGATTGGCTGATTAGCAGCATGGTATTCTATATTTTATATCGCTGTTTAAATTTGCAGTCCCTCCAGGGCATTTATTTTCTGTATTGATCTGGAGCTTACTTCTGTCGGTTGAACAAGTCTTGACTTCTTTTATTATTTTGTGTATACGATATATTACACATTGTAGATATTGTATACATCTTTGTCGTTTTAACTTTTAACTAATACATACAGGGATACGGTGCACAGGGCTTTGACATGTCAGGAGGCATGGTTGGGGCCTACCCTGGCATGGTTGCTGACAATTCTATGCAGTCAGCTGACGGTAAGTAATATTTTGCGTCATTTGCACAATTTTCAGGTGCCCGTCTTCATCCGAAGTTACTTGAGCTTAACCAGCACGATATGATGCAAGCCCATGGAATGCCACTGAAACTGGATACGCCCACTCTTCCAACTGAGGCCCCTCGTCGTATGATGTCGAAGGGTCGCAAGAACAAGGACGAGGCAAATGAGTTAGTTCGCCGGGCCAAGTTATTGCCCAAGGTCATGGGTGTTCGTTATGATGCTAATCACCAATACTGGGTGGCTACCTGGTACCAGAATCGCAAGAGGATGGACAGATATTTTTCGGTTGGTCGTTTCGGTTTCGAGGAGGCAAGGATGTTGGCTATCGATTGTCGTAAGACGGCTGGAAAGAGTTTGCAGGGAAAGTCCTACGACCGCCCCCAGTACCCCAACAAGGATATGTCAGTGAAGTCGCGTGTTAGCTATGGTATGTTAACGTCATTTTAGTGGCCTATCGTTTGCAGATGGAGATAACGGTATGGACAAGAACACCGACTACTACGGAGGCTCTGAGGCATCTAAGAAGACGAAGGATTTCAACCGTCTGAACGTTTCTAAGGTTGCGCTTAATTACATTTTGTCGGATCTTTGCAACAACTGCCTCCCAAGCATCCTTGAGAACAACCACATGCCAGGGGAACTTTACATTCATTGCTACAACAAGATCTCCGATCACTTACAGATGATCATCACTGCCAACCAATCGGAGGAGATTGAGAAGTATCTTCATCTATTCCAATTGTGTATCCAGAACCGCGTACTGCCCAGTGCTTTACAGGTCCAGGAGCAGCGCGCCATGATCACTACCTTGTGCCAGATGTAGAATTATGCAGTCATACTATTTTAAAACCCTACAATAATTGCTATTTTTTAATGATTTTATTATCTCGTCTGCTGCGGTCTGTGAGTGGCTTCCCGCGGCTGCCGCTGGAGCGTTATCTGCTCCCGGTCCCGGCCAACTGTGGTTCTATGTTCTTTCGCCTTCGGTAAGTTGTCTATGGTGACCGCATCATGTGGCTTCTTAGTCGGGCATTCATGGATCCATTCGCGAAAATACACCCTTTTGTATTGTTGGCCCTTGGTCGTGGAGAATGCCCGCATCACCGTCGTGGTAGTTATGCCTTTCGGATTCTTTATACAGCGCAGCTTTTGGTTTTGAGCCCAGCGATGAGGCGGCTAGGCTCCTTCTAGGTATTTTGCACGTCTGGTTTTTGCATAAGCGTATGCACTTGGCGGTATGATGGCTCCCGGCTCTAGTAAAGTTCATCGCAGGGGATGGATACCGAAAAGGTTTTAATATGGGAGTACCTGTGGTCTCACATGAGGAGTCTCCTCTGTGCGCAAGAGGTATGCATAGTGTTTTGCCAGATCACCAATTTCAGATTCACGAGTTGGACTTTCGGCCCAACCTCGAGGAGATGCAGCACAAGACACTTGGTTTTTGCCTCGCCCTTGACGAGTCTCTGGATGACTACCGGATGAACAACGACCTGACTACTCTGAAAAACATTCTCCTCATGTATGTTTGCGTTATGCTTTCTGTTATCTCTATGCAGTTACTTTTACAAGAACGATAGTAGCATGCTTCAATCGCAAGAAATCGACAAGCTGGTTAAATACACCATAGCTCAAGTTAGTATAGGCTAGATCTAGCTTCATCCCATTTGGCTACAGATAGATTTTGTAGAGCGAGTCCCTGAACTCGAGTTCCGTTTCGCCGCATTCGTGTTGTAGGTTTCCGTCTTGTTTGTATACGGCAGATATACGTCTTGTTCCTCGTTACTACACTATTTTGTTACTAGCCCGGTATTGTTTGCGTGTATCTACGCTTTTCGATGCTTCCCCATTGTTTTACTATTGACCTGGTCATGCGTGCCTTCCATGGTTTCTAACTCACAGCCACACCCTTTTCGGTGTGGAGCAAATCCCCATAAAGACCTTTAAAATATCAATTCAGGCCTGAAATCAGCGACTATATGTCAAGCCAAAAGTGATGCTGTTTATAACAGTGCTTTAACTTTGACCTGGACATAGAGGAACACGGGTTCATTCCACATTTTGCTGAGTCTGTGCGATACGTTTTTCTGCAGTTGCTTCACGATCCTTCCTTGTATACCGCATATGACTTTGGCGGCTTTATCATTTCTAACATATAGTTCCTGAGGGCAATGTTCCTTTCTAACTGAACACCTACCATTTCAATGATGAGTGATCCGTTTTCCGCAACTGTCCATCCGATGACCTTTTGCCCGACACGATAAGGCAGTTCCTTGTTAAACCAGCAGTATATATATGTCCTTACCATTTGTTCCACGACTTGGACTTGTGACATTGTAGTGAGCATATTTGGTGGGTACACCCACATGCCGGGTTTTGCCATTGTCTTGAGGAATTCTAGCATGGGTTTGAAACCTATACCATGCTTTGCGCTTGTGTAGAATACATCTGCGAAAGTCCCGTGGTTTTTCATTTCGCGTGTTCTGGACTTTACCCATTTTTTGTGCTCCACGAGGTCTATTTTGTTCAGCACGAGAGCAACGGGTTTCCTTGTTTCTTGTTGCACAGATGTGTATATATCATCGTCGATACCAAATTCGTCTTTTACATCGCTCTCCTCACCATCCATTAATTCATCTATGTCATCTTGGTCGTTAAACCGAAGACCTTCCTGGTGTTGGTCTCCATTGCCATATGATCCGGCTGGATGGTTATAAGCGTCACTTTCTGGTGCAAAAGGCGGTGCTCCTGCAAGCTTCCGAACTATCCTGAAGAGTGTAGCATCCGGCCGTTTCACTGCGTCAAGGACGAAGAGGCAGACATCTGCTTCGTCGTATGCCTTCCATGCCGTGTTGACCAGTGGGCTGCAGAACTTTCGTCTGCGATGGGACTCCAGTATTCCGGGGCAATCTGTGAACATCATTTGGCAGTTATCTACGCACAGTATGCCCTTTATATCCTCCCTGGTGGTATTAACCTTTGGGGAGACGGCTGCGATTGGTGATTTTAGTAGTGCATTCATGAGTGAGCTTTTGCCTGCGTTTGGTAGACCCACTAGAGCCACCTTTACAATTCGCGCATCGTCAGGCTGTTCAGGCGCGTTCCAGCTGACGGTGCTAGCCTGCGTGCTGATATACTATGACAGGTATAACGTACACTGAGTGGTACCGGCTGCCGTGTGACGCCGGATCCGTAATATGGCACGTTTTTGTGTATGTTCGCTGAGGTGTCTCTTATTGATACAGGTGGTGCCTTCTGCTTTTCAACGACAGCGCTGCCAATTTTATCTCGTGATGGCGCTGCATACGTGCCATACTGCAGGATGGGAAATAAGGGACATCTGCCGTATGTAGCCCAGATTCTGGCAGCATGCCCTTGTACCCCGTTAATATACCACATTAGACGCATAGACACTTAGTTATAGTGTCCTTGGGGTTAAGACGAGTGTGGATAGATTCCCTGTGGCAGTTGCTTGGTAGGCGCCTGCCCTACCTCGTGTCTAAGGGCACCTGACGCCACAGCAACACCATTCCATACCATGTATGCGTTATACTATCATTCCATTAGGTACTAGTTGCCGTCTCTGGGCATACGGCTGATTACAGTTCAATGGCAAGGAGACAGGAGTTCGGAAGAGCGTCACCGTGCAATGGAGAAATATGACCATCACATATTCTGCTGTGCCGGGAGACTACTCAGAGTTACTCATAGGTATTAATTTTACGTCTTATAAGGCATCTTCCATCAAAGGGCACATGTTTTCTCAAACGAGGTAATGTCGCCCCCCATTGCGTCCACGTCGCGAGCTGGGAGATATTCAACATAGGATCTTACATTGTGTGTTGGGTATAGACTTCGGCTTTGCTTTTAAACAGCCGGAGAACATGCCTCTGTTAAGTGGCTTCATTGGGCAGTGTGTTTTTGTATGGAATCTCGCCGTGTCAAATTACCCCTGAATATGAGCTACAATGATGCGCAACGTTGGCAGAGCGCATCCTAACAATGTTTACAACAACGGTCAAAAGTTTGACAAGCGCAATCCTACGCTGACCAGGATCAATGATGAACGTTTTGCGTATGCGATGACGAGCTTGGTGGTAGGTGTTAAGTTGCGAATTTCACAATATTTTGTTTTTAGGGCAAGGATGTGATAGTAGGCATGACTAACGGTCGTTTGGTAAGGGGAAGATTCCACTCTTTCGATCCAACGAGTCGTACTAGCTCTAAGGCCTTTGACATTGCGCTGAGAAACGCGCGTTACGTATCAAATAGGGTGGGTGAAATTGGCTACAATTTTTTTACACTTATATTAACAGAATGATGAAGGCCCTTCTGGTCGCCCCTTTGTGATCTATGGACACGAGTATAACTACGTTGTTGAACACGGTATCAACATGGGAAGCGTGAATCAGGAGACCGGTGTTTCCGTTGCCGGAGATACGTCTGCCACTCCATATCGTGATGCTTCCAAAATGAGTAAACTACCTTCTTCAACGAATTTCAAGACTGACACTGAGATTTCTGGTTCCAAAGGTGGATGCCAGAACGACAAGTTGACTGAGTGGAAGGCTGACGAGCGTACGTGTGTTTTTTATGACCGCATAATTATGCAGCTGTTAATGAAAGTGCTCTATACGAACTTGAGTCTTCGGAGAAAACCGAATGGGACCAATTTGAGTATGTTTCCTTCATCGCATAATTTCCATATCGTCCCAGATCAAACAGGAAGGCCTTCGGTATTAAAAGCACCTATGACGAGAATCTCTACACTACTGAATTGAAGCTGGATGAAGTTCCACGTGAGGTGAAGGAGCGTGCTGCAAAGCTGGCGTCTGAGATAATGGATGGTGGCCGAAACACGAGTTACTCCCATCTTGAGGCATACTTGGAGCAGGACGAGGACAACATGTGCAATCCTATTGCTGAATCCATAGTCAAGAAGGCCTTGGCTAAAGGCATGAAAGATTCAAAGAGAGATGACAAGCACGGGCTCGCTGCTAAGCCAAAGTCTCGTTCTCCAGTTGATACTGTATCGGGTGCTCACAACGTGCGCCCATCTAGCACGAACCATTCTATGTCCTACAGTGAGTCATTAGTGTCCTATTGCGTGTCACAGCGTGCAGAGGATGCTATGAGTTCAATTGCGGGCAACTCTTCGTCCTCTGGTGTTAAGGAACCGGCGGACTTGATTCGTGGAGACTCTCACTCTAGCAGTTTCAAGGCTCCTATCGGGAATCGTGACCGAACCCAACGAAACGTATGTTTTCCATGCAGTGTTATTATGTTTGTTCAGTCGCAACGTGCTAGCATTTCCAATCGTGAGATATCGGCTGGACGATCTGATATGCATAAGATGGCACCAAACAGTGCTATCCGTGTTAATGCTCGTTCTGCGGAAGATGCCAAGAAGGGCGAACGTGTTGCGTCTTTGCCTCCGCCCCAGAAGAATGATGACAAGTCCACCCCCAAAGCCGTTGATGGAGATGCTAAACCCATCGCTCCTCCAGTAGTCTCTCTGTCACCCCCAAAGAAAACCTTCACATTCAACCCCAATGCGTCGACATTCACACCTACTTCGTTGGTTGAGAAAAAGGTCAACGCCGCACCGAGCATTCCAACTGCCGCAAATGCGTCTGTTGCTAAGGTATGTATTTTGTAACGACATGCTATATTGTTTCAGGTATCTGGCACTAGTTTGAATGCAGCTGTTCCGACGAAAGCTGCTGGTACAGGAAATGCTGGGGATGCCCATGAGTCGGCGGCACATTCACATGATGCCGTGGAGTTTAAGGCATTCACCCCGATGGTAAGCTTTTTCATTACTATACTTACAACACGTCAGGCTGACTACCCACGTCTTGACGTGTCATCTTACACGACTGGTTCTTGGCCCATGCACGACCAGCCGTATGACGAGCTGTGGCCAAACTGTAGCGAATCTAGCTACCGCACCATCATTGGCGACATTTCGCCGCTGCATCCGGTACCGAATGTTGTCGGCATGCGTCAGCAGCATCCGATCGTACCAGCTCCTGGGATGGCCACTGTCATCTTACCTCAGGGTGGTTCAGTGGGCTATCCAGGTTATCAGTTAGGAGGGATTCCGGTGAATGTGATGCCATACACTAGGCAGGTGACACCGAAGTTTTTTACTACGCCGACGCATAAGCAACTTCCGGGTCAGCCTGCTCCTCGCAGACCGCTGATTGGATCCCACCCTCAGGTTCTGACTCAGGCATCAAGAACAAAGCAGCCAAACGAGATCAAAAAGTGAAAAGCCTACTGCGAGGTTCCCCTAACAGATAAGAGCGGTAACCAATGGTGTTATGCCATGTGAGCAATTTCTCAACTATTTTTGAAATAAGTTGTGCCTTAACAGATGAAATCATGCCTTCGGCATATAAAGCATTCAAAATAATTGTACACACGCTATAGGCATTAAGGGGGCTGCATTATTTCTTAAAGGTGTATTCGCGTCCCCGCCTAGCAGGTATTGCGTTACCCATCCCTACAACCTGCTAAGGCGGCGGATTAGAGTGAGACAGGACGTTCACAGTATATATCATAATATGTAACTTGCATATATTACATCTTATTATAGAAGGTACTCATCGCCTTTCGAGGCGCCGAGTCCTTCAGTGCATTAGGACGGTTGTCGTTGCCAAAGTTGCCGGCGACCGTCCTAGCTGTAACATAATTTCTAAGGGGCATATTTGCTGTGTACATGATTGTTCTAGCGGATATGACGCACATGCACCACGGTGTTCCGACGGCGTATGCACAAGGTTGCACGGTCGTGACGTTGTGATTCCATTGTGGCCCTGAGAACCTCACTCTGCTACAATGACGGCCATTTATGCGCTTTCCGTGGCGCAAAATTCCTTTTTTCACTCTTATTTGTAATTCAGGCCTACGTTTATCTTGAAGGCAATTTCGTGGCTCTCCGGAACATCTTGAGCCGGAGTGCCGCTGGCGTAGGACATCTGGTGATTAAGTGGTTTTGTACTTGGAGCTGAAGGAATCCAGGCGTTTGGCGGCCATATTTAATAATTCGCAAATTTGTGAATGCATCAGGTGATTAAAGCCTACCACGTGGTAATGTGGGCAAGGTATATACCAAACATTGAGGCAAGGTTGTTAGTAACGCACAACTTTTGGGGACTGATCGCACTGGCTGTCTGCTTTACCGCACCATGTTTTGCTTCGTGGTTTCATGTAAATATGGACTGAGTCACTAATGTTCGTGAAATGCCGAAGTACAGATGTTTTGACAATATGGAGCCCCCAACTATTTGCCACGGTATTGGTGGCAAGTTTGTCGGTGGGTGTAAAAAGTGCCGGCGCACTAGAGATTTGGAAGTATCGTTCTTGGATAATGGCACCGAACGGCTTGACCGTGTTGCCAGCATGGTAGCTGCCCCCGGTGTTACACTTCCAGAGCATGTATCCTTTATTGCAATAGCGACGCCCGTTTCAAAGGCATCTGCTTCCGAAGATATTTATGGAAACTATGAGCCTATCGCAGCACCTACCCATGTTTTGGTATCTTATACATCAGATTTGTCCATCAATCGTCACATGCCATTGTTTCCCGTTAGCATGTTCCAATTGGGAGATGGTTACAGACGTGCAATAGATTATCCTCCTAATGCCAACTTTCTTATGCTTAGTGAGGCTGCGGATCCCAAGCTGCCTCTGATGAATCGGTTTTACCCTACTACGGTTACGTATGACTCATGGAGAGCTCCTTCCACAGCTTCTCAAAGCAGCGATGCTGTAAACGGGTTGAACCATGAGTCGGCTGTAGGAGGAGCAGTTAGGCATTTAGGCCTTACGACACACGTTGGTAGCAGGTTCGACAACGTTAAGCAAGTTAACAGTTTTTTCATGGCCGATGAGACGAGACTACCCATTTATATCGCAGCCTTTGGCACAGGTTTCTTTTCCGTTCTCATTTGCCTTTGCGCACTTGTTTACGTGAAGTACGTATTCACTAAAGGGCGCCGTGAGAAGGATGATAAGCGCCAGAGAGGCATTTCAACGTTGCCGCTGCTGGACAAACGGATGTTGGTGGAAGCTCAAAGTCGTGAGAATCTCGCAGAAATTCGGGCTACGAACCCTGCTCTTGCCCGCATCGAGGATTACATCAGTGGAGAAGTTAAGAAGTGGGAGCGGCGTATGAAGCTCGCCGAGGAGAAGGCTGCCAATCCTGGCGGATACGAAGATATAGTCAACGACCTAGTATCGGTCGAAGAGAGTGATGACGACGACACAAACACTGCAGAAGCGCATGCCACGTCGAACAATGTGGTATTTGACAACCTGTTCCGTGGTAACCCGAGATTTGACGGCAGCCGTGTGGAAGAGAGTGAGTCCGAGGAATCAGACAGCGAAGAAGAGAGTGAGGAGGAATACACTTCTGAAGAGGAATCGTCTTCCGAGTACACTGACTCTGAGGATTCCAGTGACTCGGAGAGCGAGCCGCAAGTTTAGGCACGTTTTGTAACGTAGTTGAACGTTTGCATTTAATTTACTTTTTTTTAAAGTTCGTTAGTGATATTGCATCGTTTTGGTTCGACCAGCTGTCTATCACATCCCAGCCTGATTGTGTGCTTTCAGTGTTTTGGGAGGATGGCGCTGTCGATATGCTGCTATCGGGTCGGCTCCTGAATCCGTTGGAAAACGACTTAACTGGTGCCCCCGATCGCAGCGATGAAGCTACCCTGTGATCGAGAGCGTTTCCCAGTTTGCGGTATTTAAAACTCATCGCAGCTGCACCGTTTTGATCGGGGCCTGGTTGCGATACAGAATCTGTGATAGGGCTGAAGAACCTGGAGATTATTCGAGTAGACGACTTCACAAAAGGGGCCGTGTTTACGGCTTTCTTTTCTCCAAAGCGTTCGAAGAATTCTCTGAACTCCTTGAGGCATTCCTTAATGCTGTCCTTTGTCTTTAAGTTTCGAGAGACCCACTGGCTAATCCCTTGTTGCAGCTTCGTTGCCGTGAATCTTCGATCAGCGAGCACAATAGCGCCATAATCATTAATATGCCGAATTGAGCGCCCGATAGCTTGGTTGACGGCCCTGATACCTTGTGAAGTGTACCACTGTGACACGGCGTCCTTTGCCGAGGAAGATCCGCCCGACTTCCGTATGTAGTCCATTTTGAGCGCGACGTTGTCCTCATAGGGGTTGGGGTACGGCACCCCGCATACGAAGACTCCTCTGCACGCATCGTCGCTGAAATCTATCCCCTCCGCGATTTTCCCCCTGCATACACCAATGAATGCGCAGCCCTTGCCCTTGGTAACTAGAGAATTATACTCCTTAAGTTGGGTCTGTGTGACGTCCATGGTATATGAGACTACATTTTTGGACTCCACTGCGTCTGCCATCAGAGTTGACGAGGAGTTCGTTTCAACGAAGATCTGTTTTTCTCTTTCCATGCGCGCATAGAGCCCCATTTTCTTCCAGTGGTTTATAGTCTGCTCCATCACGTTGTATGATCCGAAGAATACGAGTACTCCAGCCGGAACTGAGGCCAGGAATGTGATTAGCGTCTCCCCCAGCGCCTTTAGGTAGGTGGGTGTAAATCGCGTGTTAAAGTCCGAAGAAAGTATCCCGGATGCAGCGTCAGTGCCTGTGATGGTTAGTGCACATACATGCGATGGCGGTATTACATGCGTATTGGAGAGCTTATACTGGAATGTTAGCTTGGTGCCCCCGATGCTTTTTTCGAGATCCGACAGGGGCGATAGCGTACCTGACGTGAGAATCATTGATCTAACGCCCTCATTCATGAGCCTCAGAAATGATGGCGTTGATTGCAAGCATTCGAATGCTAGTACCTTGGGTAGTGGCCTTTCTCTTGTGTTGCCATCACATTGAACATTTTTGTTATTATCATTAAACGCACTCTTGCTCTTCCATCCAGTTTTCCCTGTTGGATTTCCGGCTGAAGCATTTTCTGGTTCCTGCATCTGGTGTGTGCTGAACCTGGCGTCGTTTGTGAGGAATGCGTGGAAGTACTCTGGGCATGCCTGCAGTTCCTTGGAGAACATGTGTTGGAAGAACAGCAGCAGCGACGTCAACGATTGAATGTCATCCTGTATGTCCTTATTGCTGTCATAGTGCGCCTGGTATGCGTATGCAAGGTCATCGATATTTGTGGAGAGGTTTGCAATGCAGCTTTTGATGACCTCGTCGATTTTCATGTTTCGAAGTTCTCCTAATCCCAAAGTCCTCATGAGGAATGAAAGCATATCCGCGCCCTTAAAAACCATGTGATCACGCTTTATGTTATCAATATGCCATGATGGGATGTCTTGTAGATTCATCTTTACGCCCTGTCCTTCCTTATTGAAAGTCAGATTAGTGAGAAAGCTATCCATTTTTTTGAGTGTCATTGCCAATTTTGCCAGCGATGAGAAGTCTAAGGGGGCGACATCCAGTTTTACGCTGGAATCTGCATCCTGGGAATCCATGGCTTTCTTGTGCGCTGCTGCAAAGCGTCGCAGGGCGATGAGGTACCGTGCAATGTCGACTTGGCGGATTGCGAAACCGGCAGCTGACTCTGCTACAGACTCGACGTTGTGTGCCTCATCAATGATTAATATTGCGTTGTTGAGTTTTATGTCGACCGCATCACGCGACATTGGCGATAGCAGGTAGTTGTACGGCAGCAAGGTGACGTCTGCATCTTCGTGTGCGTCCCGGCTGGCGTAGAAGGGGCAGCATCGCTTAGACTTTCCAACTAGCACCAGGTCTTCGATATCCATGAACTCGTAGAACTCGATTTTAGTCCCACCTGTTTTTTTCTTAAGACCGTTGTAATAGATACAGCCCTGGCTTTGCACCATCTTCTTACAGAATGCGTTAAGCGCCTCACCTGTAGCGTTTCCCCGGCCGCCATGTATGCACAACTGATCCCTAGATCCCAGCACCACTGCTGTGAGCCCCTTTGCAGCGAACTCATTTGTGTATGAGCTCTTTTTCGCCTCTCGTATGACCTGTTTGAGTTGACTGTGTGTACGTGAGGCGTAAATTATCTTTAACTTCGGCGCTTTCCTTTCTTTGGCTAGTTTTGCACTTACGTGTACGGTGTTCCTAAGGTGAGATATTGTGCTCAAAAGAGACGCCTCGCTCAGGGTCCCTTCCGTTCGCGGTTTGAACGTGTTTTCATCCTTGAATCGCGCATGCCACAGGCAAGCGAGGGTGGAGCATATCAATGAGAGTGTCTTGCCAGTCCCAGTGGGCGACTCGAGCAGTGCGTTGTGGCCACCTTTTACAGTCTTGATGACCGATTCCATATACACCGTTTGACACTGGTATGGTGTATACGGAAACCGCACTTCCACTCCATCTATGATGTTGATAGTATCCGTTTGGTTGGCCATAAGACGATTCTTGCAAGGACTACAGTTTGTACATGTTTGGGGGAGTCATATCGTGGTCCATACAAGACGCCGGTAGCAGCATAGGGAGGGTACATAAACGCAGTGTTCTATATTTTTCTGAACCGATTGTCGGTGCACAGTCCAGCTAATGCTTATGTAGCACGGTATGTGCAATGGCTGTCTAATGTCTTAACGTTCAGATCACTAGACAAGACAGATATGCATTTTACGAGGGCTATATCTACGATTATTATCGTGTTGGATATATACTATTAGACCTTTCCCCTTTTACTGCAGAATCCTGGTGTTGTCTTACACTCTTTAAAGTGTATCGATCCCTACACATTGGTTCCAGGACGCATTTATGTCATACACATACAGACAAAACGATATACCCTGGGTATAGCAATAATAAGATGTCCAAGTAATTTTGCGTTACGCTTCCATGGCGCTTCATGTTCAATGGTCAGGACGATGACGTTCTGCTACCTTGGTCCGCAAAGTGATGCATCGTGGAAGAGCAGCATGAAAATACCATGGAGCATGCATCTGCGGCTGCCTGCGGGCTCGAGTCATCGCGGAATTCTCCTGCCAGCCTATCTGGGCTCCGGAAATTTCAGCAGGATGTGCAAAGTACCGTCCAAGATCTCTACGCGGAGAACGATTTCGAGGGTCTATGGTCGTTTGCAGAACGTCACATAGAAACATTGGATAAGCTCAATGGCCGTAATTATGCAGGTCTAGCAGGGGAAGTTGTAAGAAAAACTATCCACTCTGTTCCTGTCAAAATTCCCAGGGTTTTCGGCATACTCCTTGATAGGCTGCCATCTAACGATGATAAACTTGATACTACATATTCTGGATGCCTTAGGATGTTGGTTTTCACCAAATCTATCGCGCTGTATCGATGGGACGAGTATTCGAATTCCTCATATCTAGATTTTTTGTTGTTGTCCTACGACCTTTACAATGCTTTGCATCTTGCTGCAATTGATTCTATGTGCCATCTATGCGAGTGGGACATGGGTATTTATAGTCTAATGCAGTTAGAAGTTATATTGTACTTTCTACGTTTGGACTTGCGCAAAGTCGCAGAGGAGGAAAGCGCCAAACATGAGTTCGACGACTGCGCAGAACTTCCTAGAGATATGCTTGATAGCGACGTGTTTCTAAACAGAGGTATATTCATTCAGCAAATTCCCGATCTGAAGAACGATAATGCCATCGTTGAGCATATCCTCACGTATTGTATGAATGAGCTTCAACTGGAGAAGTGGTCTAGGGTTGTCTTACTTTGGCTGCACGACTCCTCATTGTACAATGTCCTTGAGACTTTAGCATCTCTCCCATTATCGGTTAGAGATGATATTTTTCGCCGTGCCAGGTCGTCCCTGTTCTCCGATGGCGCCATAAAACCCTGTGCATCGCCGCACGACATGAAACATGAAGGGCCCGTCAGTGAAGACGGAGACGCACCAAACACGCGGATGTTAGTTTCTAAGTCACGAAGGAATGGTAGACGGTTAAACGAAGTAATACCCTACATGCGGCTCTTCAATTACCTATGTTTGACAAAGAGCAACCACCTGCAGTATGCGTTAGAAGGTTGTCTTATGATAGCCCAACTTTCGGGGGACATTAACTACGAGTTGCATATAAACCTGCATTTTCTGGTTTATATGGTAGCTCAGATTATCATCACTGGTGGGACATCCTCTAACTGGTCATCTTTGGGCATCGATGAAACTTGCATTTGTCCAGTATTCCCGGATGTTGATTCTAGAAGCAAGTTACAGGCATTAGACCAGACTTACTTGATACTTGAGTATGCTCGTTCCCATCATAGGGTTAACAGGAGACTGCGTTCTCTCTTTTCGGACGCAGAGTGCGTGTGGTTGAAGTATGACGCATGGCGTTGCATTGATCTAAAGCCCCTTCCCACATTTACTGGCCTCTGTGTGTACGAGGGCCACCGGTGGCATACATTGGAGCATTTGCTAATGCTTGAGGTTGATCGTTCCATACTGAACGAGGCAGGCGCTATTCACAGCATTTCATTCGCCCATCGGGCCAGTGAATGTTGCATGACGAACCAGCCCCCCCAAAACGTTCGGAATACGGCTAAACCTATGGAATCCATTCCGAAGTGTAGGTGTAAATGTTGTATTCATATTGACCACGTCATTATAAAAGGCCGCCCGTTTGAGGTGCGATTAAACACCAGTCTCGCATGCGATCATGTGCCATCAATACGCAAGCACAATGGGATCCTTTGGTGGACTCGTAGCGCAAGCAACCTGCGGCGGCGGAACTTGATTGATCATCTTGATTTAGCAGCGGAACCCATGGTTGGGTTGTTTGAAGTAAAGGTAATTCTTGGTCTGATTGCTTTTTGTTTTAGTGTTGATCGGAACTACGCGCCCCTTCACGTCAAGCAGTCGCTTGAATTTTTGAACTATAAGGACACTCTGAGAAAGAAGCAGAGGGCGTTCATTCGGAAAATATTGCCCTGGGTTCCTGTGGTGAACAGCGAGGAGACCCGCAAGATTCTAAGCTTCCAAAGAATGATCAAGACCACGTTCAACAGCAATCTCCCAAGTGCTTATACTCATTCAGTTGAAGAGAATCATGCAACAGCTTATGCGCATTGCCAAAGCTCTTTGTTACAGAATCTGAGTACGGTTCCCCTGGATTTAGACACCCATACAGTGCACAAACCCACCACCACACCCCCATCTGATCACGATGCCCAGGCAGTACAGGATAATACAGCTCCACATCATTCTAATCTCAAGACTCGTGTCAGGGGCGTTGCGAACAAGGTCAAAAACATTCTTTGCGCGGCCAGGTCTCTCCTCTATAAGGGATGTACTGGTTTCAGACAGTTTTACCACGATCGTTGGTCCCGCGTTATTGGTAATAAGGCACTGGGCGGGGAGGCTAGCCCATCTGCTGACAAGTGCGACGATGAGTGCAACCCGCCACAGCCTTCATGCAAAATAGACTGTGACGAAAAGGGAGCTGAGCCTTATATAAGTGAAGATGATGCACCTTCTAGGGATGATTCGTTCCGCCATTTGGATAGAATGCTATTTCTGGTAGATTGGCTTGCACACTATATATTCACAGCGAGCATAAGCCAGGGGACTGTGCGCCCACAGCGCATGCCAGTTGCCGTGTCCGCTTCCTTGGGTAGTAGCCACGGCAATCCTACGCTGGTAACCGATCATTGTGATCCGGCTGACAATTGCAGGGATGCATCTGCCAATGTGAACGCAGCCACCACTCAAATGGTGGGCGTCGACTGTGATTTATATGCACAACAATATGCGCACGGCAGTGTCAAGAATCTATCCGATCCACTGGGGCTATTGAACGATATTGTGGAAACGGCAATTCTTGTATCGTTAGCCACGTTTTTCAATGAGTATCATTACAATCGTCTATTGCTTCGTCTGCTTATTTTGCAAGTCTTATGTGGGCGGTGGTACTTGTCCCTTACTATAATAAAGCAGATTAAGGGGCAGGCAAGTGGATACAAAACGCCTTTCCGGTGCGAGGATATTGGTAGTAGTAATGACGTTTCATGTTTAAGTCGCGCTGAAGAGATGTTTCTTTCCCATCTTACAGCCAAAATATTAACCGAGTTGATTCACGAGCCCCAATGTGCCATCGTTCAGATTTCGTCAAAGTACGAACATATCTCTGCGACAAACGTGGCTAATACTAGTACTACCGAATGTTCAAATGCTTATCCAAGAAGCCCACCTGCTGGCGCCATGTATGATGAGGATGATTTGTATTCCAGTGGTCATCTGTCGTGCAGGGAAGCCCTTATCCTAGGTGTCTCTTACCTCAAGCTTGCCAAACTTCAGATTGATGATGGATCAAGATCTATATCTGACTATGAATGCAGCATGTTGTATCTTGATCATCCCAAATTGCAGTCGGTCAAACTGCTTGAATGTGGCAAAATCAATGCTGAGGAAGAGTTCATATACGATTGCAGTGCTATCCCTGACAATTCCCAACAGGTTTTAGAGACTGATCTGATCAAAGGAGCCGATTACATTTTGCAATCGCTCTCCATTGATCCTCACAACTTCAAGGCTTGGGTATATCTGGCCCACTGCGGCGTCAGAGGCCATGATTTCTATTTTGCATACAATTGCTCTAAAAGGGCCATTGAATGCTACGATGCCTGCTTGTCGGCCTGGTTAACAATGGCTGTTGTGCTAAGTACCCGTAGCAGAAGCTGTGCCCCTATTTCTGTTTCGAGGGGTGTGTGGTGCGAATATCTGGTTAACCAGAAGGAAGCCCAGAGCTCAGAGGATGAGATATTACTTGGGAAGCTGGCTCTTACGTCTATTCCCGTTCCATTTGACCCCGTGTTCCCCCTTGGTACTGCTACGGAGGCCGGTTTGACGTGCCACATGAACAGGATGGTTGGTGGCGACATGTCGAAGTGTTTGGACGTTTTGGTATCATCTACAAGGTTGTTAAGTGTGTTTCCATACGCTGCTATCCTTCAGCTTGTGGCACGACTTTCTGATACGTGTGTATACAGTTTTCCTTGGGAAGGCGCTAGTAGTGTTAGGGGCTCCACGAATGTAATCCTCAACACTATAGTTATGCTTCTGAAAGCATGTACAGACTCCATTGGCAAGCCGAAGCCGCCCAGTATGGCCGCTTTACACTTGGATCAGGATCCTGCGAAGGCACATGTAATTATGCGGAACCTTGTTTCGAAGGCGGTAGCTACCAATACATTCTTATCGTCGGCCCCATTTATTCGATCAATTATCCGTATGTTTTCGTGTGATATAATTGATTCTGATCCACTATTTTCGGGTGTTGATGTCGACTCTAGCTACTTTGATGGTAGGGTTTATGTCCCATGCGCTGAAGAGGTATATGGTTGGATAACTTGTTTAGAGATTTTATCGCAATCCGGGCATGCGCGGGCAGCGCAGGTCATGTTCCCCATTTTGGAGACATATCTGAACGCCTATGTCCTACAGGATCATGAATTCGAGCATGTCGGCTTCTCGTTGGACGTGCAGTCATCATATGCCTATAGTGATATCTACAGGGCCGGCGAGGCAAAGCGTCATTTCGGTGATAGACCGGCGATTGAGACGGATTTGAAAACGGAGGCCACGTTCTTAAAGCTGTACATTCGCTGTTACGTCACTAAAGACGAGGATTTGGATGATCTGTTGGTCGACATTCAGCAGGCTAACATGCAGTGTTACAGTCGTAAGCTCCGTCTTTTAGAGTGTCGTGTGTTGGCAGGTTTACGTATGTACAGTGAATGTGCGTGGCAATTTGATAGACTTCTGAAGAAGGGGTTCACGTGCGATCCGTCTACAGACTACCTTTTCGAATACCAGGCCATGAAGGTTTACTCCACTGTGCTCATGGAGCTCGGGGAGTTTGACAAAGCTTCTGCTACCGATGCGTTCGCTGAACAGTGCTATCTTTCCACACCTGTCCTCAGATGTGAACTTTGTCTTGTCGATCCACTGTGATGGCGCGGCATGTTAATGTGTATCATAGAAAACTACCATGCCTTCGCATACCAATTCATTTTAATGTAGCAAAACTTGCAGCATCGAATATCATTTGTATTGATGTGTTTGGTCCTTCCATCCATATTCGTGGCCTTGTCCGATTCCAAGGAGGGCAAGTGAAACCACATTTTATAACGCTCAGGGCGTTTACCACTTGTTTAGAATATCATTTTGTTGGTTCTCGTGGACAGACGGCTGTCTTTGAGTTCTCAAATCCGCCTTGGATTTGTTCACATCGCACACGTTCTTTCGTCTTATGCCGTTTTCAACATGGTATGTTTCGTCCCAGGTGCCTTGGAAACCGTCTCACTTTCTTCGTGATGTAATGTGTTTGCAGTTTTCCATGTTTTTGGTCAGCCGTGCTCTATCGACGTGGAGCTAGACACGGATCCCAGTCGACCGTTCGTTTTCGTCGATCCTCAGCAGAAAGCTGACAGGTGCCCAGTTTTTTCGGTGTGTCTTCGACTGTTTTTATCTGTGTATGCGTTTCCAGGATGGCGAAGAGATCGGCGGTACGGCGTTCATCAGTTTGAAGCCCGGCAAGCATTTTGACCACCAGGGCATTAAGGTGGAGCTTATAGGCCAGAGCGGTGGGTTGTCTAAGTTACGTTATTCAATTGAACGCAGAAATGTTGTCCAACAAGAGTGGCACGTACAACTTCTTCACCATGTCTCGTGAGATTGAGGCTTCAGGTTGGTATCCTTGTCTGAAGTCGTGTTAACCATATTTTCAGGCGTGGTGAACGAGAGCAAGCAGTACAAATGGAAGTTTCCGCTCGTGGGTATCGAGAACGAATCTTACAGTGGTGTGAACATTCGTCTGTACTACTTTGTGAGGATAACAATTGTCAAGGCCTACGGCGGGTGAGTCGGAGATGCATGTGCATGATTGTGTGCCAGGAATATATGTAAAGAGGCGAAATTTGCCATCCAGAAGGTCAGCATTCCGCCTCAGATCAACAACACTATCAAAATGGAGGTTGGTATTGAGGATTCGCTCCATATCGAGTTTGAATACAACAAATCGGCATACCATCTCAGTGACATAATTATTGGAAAGGTTAGTTGAGTTGTAGTGTATGCATAATCACTTGTAGGTGTACTTTTTGCTCGTTGCCCTAAACATTAAGTACATGGAGATCGCCATCCAGAGGATGGAGACTATCACCGTGGGTACGTTTATGGTTTGTTCGGTGATATCGATCTTAGGTCGTTCAAACGCCAGCGAGACCGTTACAGTGGCAACATTTGAGGTGATGGACGGTTCCCCTGTGAAAGGGGAGTGCATCCCTGTTAGGATCTACCTCAGCGGTTTGGATCTGTGTCCGACATACAAGAACGTTCAAAACAAGTTGACTGTCAAGTACTACATAAACCTGCTGATAGTCGACGAAGAGGAGAGACGATACTTTAAGAAACAGGAGATTGAGTTTTGGAGGGATCGTCTGGGCTAATTTATCGCATTTTGGCACGTCTAGAGCACATGTGCTAACTTGGTCTATGCTCTGCCACGGTAAAATTATCTTTTGGCTCAACCCTTTAACAACTGACAGCCTTTACATCTATTTAACACCTTCCTGCAAGTTATCATACTCTTCCTATCTGTGTATACCTTTTTCTGTTTGGTGTCTTTGTTTTGATGATGCCGAGTGGTGCGACAATACCTTTCCCATATCACGTTTTATATCCCATAGTACTGTGGAACGCGGCCATCTCCATGCGTTTGCGTCTAACCTTAGAGGAATGTAGCACCCTACCAGGGCGCCATGTGTTGCAGTCATTTCTTTGGTCGAAGAATTTTCATCTTGGGAATTTCCTCCCTGAAGCCCTAATAATAACGTGCAGAATGCGTCTTACACATGTTATTATTTAATCTTGGTATATAGTCAGGTCTTCTAATTACTGCAGCACACCAACAATGCTAGGCGTTGATCTGTTTTTTCTGTAGCCATACTATTTTACTGGATGCCAAGCCAGTTTATATAACCTTCGATCCTACCTAGGCGTGAAACTGGATGAGATTTAGCTTCCATGTTTACCCTTTTAATGTGGTATTTAATATCTACTTGGAGGGTATGATAGTTGGCGCTGATGCTCAAATATCTTAGTTGTACCTTGTGTCACGACATTTCCGGGTGGAGATTGTGCTCACAAGTGCATACAAAATGCTGTTGGATCAGTTGTTCGAAGACGTCGAGCGGTGCTTTGATGACATCGACCTATGCAAGAGGCGTCTAGCGGACGGTGGGTGGATGTTATAATTTGATCGTTTAAGTTATTGAATTTCTGAAGTGTTACTATACTGTTAAATGAACATTGTTGCAGTGCTCGGCAATACTCAAGGTCTTTGTCTTCGACACGGACTGCTACATGCCGAGATTAAGCAGCTGCGGTATGGCCTTGTTCATTATATTCCTTTAAATGTGGCCCAGTAAGGAAGTAGTTGGAGCATATTTGGAGCTCAATGAAAAGAAATGTATGAGAGATGCTGCTTCTGACGAAATGGCGCTATTGGAGTCCAAGCTTGATGCCCTGGAACATTCCCTGCTCGCCAAGGCTGATACACTGGCAAGGAAGGAGCTAGGTTTGTTTGCATATAAAGTTGTGAAATAACCTTTTCAGGGCTAAATGATTTGAAATCCAAGTTGGGTGCTATTTTATCGTCGTTGAGAAACAACCAACGATCTTCCAACATCAAGCTTCTGCAGCATTACGACGTGGAAGAGGTATACTATGATTCGCGAAGGGCACCGAGGTTATTTTGTTGCAGACATCTTTCAAGCTACGCGAAACCTTCATAGGTTTGGTAAATCGCATCAGAAATGTTCACGTAAGTCATTGGGCTGAGCATATCATCTGGCAACAGGCTTGTTTGCGGGGGAAGAGTTTGATATACGACAAAAATTTAAAGGAGATCAGACATGACATCGTATGTTCCTACTTGTTCGTAACACCAATCATCACTATAGGAATTAAAAGGCTCTGCCTTAACATCGGTTGTCTGCGAGATGACATCTGTGAGGCAGGAGCTCTCTGAATGTATTGACGAAGTCGACCTCCTTGAAAGGGCAAAAAGTCTTCTGGAAAGGAAGTTGATAACTGCCGAATACGAGCAGAGGGAAAGATGCAAAGAGTTGGTCTTTATAATCCGATACACAACGATAATATGCAGATTAGAGGAGCTCACCGATGCGACAGCATTGTGCCACTGCAAGCTAGAAGAGGTCACAAAATCTCTTGAGGAAACACAGGCATCCATCAACATATGTGCTCTGGTTCTATCTAACCTCGAAAACGAAAGATCTTGTCACATACGCCGAAGGGATTCGGCTACGCTAATGGCATCCAAGTTGCAGGATACATTGGTGAGCTTAGTACACCGGCATTGCACGTTTTTCCAGGCCGAGTTATCTAACGAGGTAGAAACATTGAATAAGGACCTATCATTGATGGACGATGAAATCACCAGGGTTTCAACTGACGTGAAACACGTCACAGTGCAACGGTCGCTCCTGGAGAGACGTGTGGATGACATAAGGATGCGAGCATTAGATTGTGAAGGGCTTCTTTCAAGCATCAGTGGCTTAAAATCATCAATGGATACGATGAAAGATACGATATCTGGATTATTGAAGCAGGTGCGTTATTTCCTTTTTCTAAACCATCCTTCAACACTGACAGCACACCGCTCTTACGGAGGAGATTTCCCAATGGACAGCGAAGAACGCCACGTTGAAGGTTTGTTAGCCTATCTATTCGTTTATATAAGTAATTCTAATGCTTCAGAATGACCTGGATCGTCACCAGATGGGACTACTCGATCTCCAAGAGACCAAGTCATCCCTAGCCTCCGCGATGGAGTCTGAAGCGGTTAGATCGGCAAACATATCTAAAGAAGTAGAAGTCCTTAACAAAGTACGTTATAGGCTACACGACATATTGTTGATTAGGAAATAACGCAATCACGAATTTTCCTCGGCGATTTGAGCAAACAATATGAGTTGTGGGTTTCACGGGGCTTTGTCTAACTGATATTACAGGGAGCAGACCGAACGTGACAGTCGCCTCCAAGAGCTGCAACAAGTATGTCGCTATACAGTGTAAAGGTTGTGATTTAACGTCGTTGCAGCGTCACCTTGACGAGTACAAGGAGAAGCTAAGTGTGAAGATTTGTGATATAAAAAGCGACCTGAAACGCCAACGCGAATCCGTGATACAGGTACATACGTATGCGGTGTTTTATTGCACATATGTCGACAGGAGAAGCGCGAAACCTGCTCGCGCTCGTTGGAGGAATGCGCTGCCATCCTTCAATCGGGTTTTGCCGATTTGGTGAAAGATCATCGGCGCCAACTGGACGGCGATGCCCTTGTTATAGCTAATCTACAAGAAGAATTGCGCGTTATTGGCTTGGATGTAACTAATTAGTGTGTACTGTCTATAAGCCATGTTTGCTGTGCATGGCCTTTTTGGCACCATATACCGACATCATCCATTGTTTAATGACTTGTCTATTACGAATATATAGCATACTGCAGTAATGTGGTAAATATGGGCGATTTGTCCGGGGAGGTGTTGTTTGAGCACCTTCTCCAGCGGAGCCATGTCTTGGAATCTTTGGCCCTAACGCTGGAGCAGATGTTGGCAGGTTCTTACATCAGCAAGAACACGGCTGACAAGATTATGAAGGAGGCGTCATGCGTACGTTTGTGTTGTTATCCTTTGTCTACCTTTTAATGTTGTCTACATTTTCCCCGTGCTCGTCGTAACTGTGCCTACAGCAATACCGCCGGCTGCTCCAGAGCTCGAAGTCTAACTACCCAAGTCACTACATTGTCGGCCATCTGCAGCAGTACAAACAATCTGGCACAGAGTGGACCTTTAGCGTGGCTAATCCCGTGATAAGCTTATGCGTGAACAACACCCATCCCGGAGGTTCGTTTTCTTATTCTTGCGTAGCCACATTGTCGTCTGCATATGTATATAAAAGTTTAATTCCTGTTGTTTATGCATTTTGTAGCTCGGGGTGCAGTAGCCACGATTGACAACAGGTTCGCTGCGGGCGGGGACATGGTATGTTTGAGGGCCTTTTATTTATCTTCTCCAGCGTTTGAAGAGCGACATGCCACTCAACACGTTCAGTGTTGCCTTTTGCCACACCGGTTATGTGATGATAAAGGCTGTTATCAAGCGTGACGAGTCTTCATCGTAATTCCTAGAGGATTTAGTTGATCTCGTTGCGACATATAATTGCCATCGCCAATTATAGGCGCTGTGATAATATTTTCATGTTCATTCCTATGACTATACCAGCTAGTATCTATTTGTGTATTTGGCGACTGGCCTATGACCATTTGATTGTTTCGGGATGATCTGTGTATTCTGAGTTTATAGACGTTATAAACCAAAAATGAAGCCCGACCATGAAGCGTCAGTAGTCTAACGGTTATGATATCTGCCTTCCAAGCAGATGACCCGGGTTCGACTCCCGGCTGACGCATTTTGTCCACGTTATAAAGTGTGGATAATTACAGATATATTAAGATTTCTAACATTCACTATCGCACATGTTTGACATTAATAATGTTTCTGCGGCTTTCACTTGGCCTCCATGAGGTCATTGCTATCGCATGGGTGCATGTAGCATACTTTGATGGTTTCCATCATGACCTTGTTGAGCGGTTTGAGTTTCAGTTTGTGAAGCGCTTCAACTGCATTCACCATTGTGTCTGAATTTGATGCATATAGTAGCAGCCATGTAGCCTGTACGCTGTTTTCCAAGGTGATAGGCCAACATACCACTGAAGCGATGTACAGCAGGGTGATGCACAGCGGCGGCAGCACATGTTGACAATTCAGAAACACTCCTGACATTGCAAACTGTGTGATGGATATGCACAGCATCATTGACTTGACGGCCGAGGCTGAGATTTTGCCTGTTGAATCCAGTGGCAGTTGCAGCACGTCGTAGGCGATGTTGTGTCTGTCCACACAGTATCTAATGGCGAAGTATAGCGTTCCCAGCATCGGTAGGTATGGTATGAATACGCTGATTACATTTTATACGGGTCTGGTTGAGCTTACCTGAAGAGCATCACCAGCGTTAGGATCGAGAGGTGGAAGGCATACCAGTATCCAAAGTCGAAGTTTGTCATTCCTATGTCATACTTGAACAAGTAGAGGCCCAGAGAGCGAACTGCATGCCCGTGAGCGCGTGCAATATCTGTTGTTACCTGAAATTTGCGACAGCTGCAACAGCTGGTTACTTGATCCCAGGAATGTTGCGTTAAATACGTAAATCGTCGAGAACCTCCAAGAGGTGCTCACCAGCACCTTCCCAAGATCTATAGACAGGGAATCGAACGCTCCGTCGAAGATTTTCTGCGTATCATGGGGACAAGTGGCACCCGTTACCTACCCAAAAGGAAATCATTGAGGCCACCAGTGGTATGAGAATGGTACTGATGATTAGATAGAAGACATGCCCAAAGAGCAGATACTTTTGATATGTGGATTGCGTCCAGAACCCTGGATATGCATTTCAGCTGTGCAAGAATCGACCTACCAATTTTCCTTGACAAGGTGTTGATCATGGTAGGGTGGACACATGTGTTTAGCGTGGCCATTACCATGGGTGGCATGATAGCTGAACGGCTCATGGTATATTTATAAGGTGTTCTCACCTCTCCAGAACGACCTCTCGGATATATCCCTAATGTTGAACTTTTCTGCCACACCTGCAGATGTTGTCATTGTATTTTAGCGTTTCCCCCACCTTTTGAAAGCCTCTCTTGGCTTTTTACAGTATGTAGCAAGTTCAGGTGCGAGATGATCCATGTTATTACACAGTAGAAAACCGTCAGACATAGGTTGTAGAACAACATTTTCAGTATTATGTACCACCTTGGTAAATGCAGATGCTTCCAAATGATATCTCTTGGGTGAGGGGCTGGGCATATTCTCCAGGTTGGCATTTCCTCCAGTATTTTCCTATCCTTGAGTATGTGCAAAACAAGGTTGGGATCGGTGAATGAAACGAAGCACACACTGGCGGATGTGGTATGTTTGCGTTTCCCCTCTTCCACAATAAGCACCTTGAGTTCCTTCACCCGCTTTACCAGGCTGGCTAGTCTTGTGTAGACGTCGTGGCAACTTTCTGTATGCTGTTTTTGCACCCCTTCAGTGCCCCTTTGAAAAACCGATAAGAGGCGCCTCTTGTTTCCTTTGCTTCCAACTTTCACTTCCGTGTTAGCGTCCTTTTTGTCACTTTTTTGCATTAACAATAGGTTTTTCGATGACGCCGACTTTCTGTGGAGTCTATTGATGGTTTCTCCTCGTTTATTATATCCCTTGGGCAGAAGATCTTCACATGACCTTGATCTTCGATGAACTGCGGCGCTTCTATCCTGTTTCCGGCACACTCCTGCCAATGTATCGTCCCCACTCATTTGGGCGGGGTTCTTTTTGCGCAAGGCAGACCTTTCCTTATTTTTCAAGGGCATCATAAAGGACATATCCCTGCACAGAGTCAGCTGTGCCTTTGTGGCCTCCAGTTCCTCTTCCAGAATCATTCTTTTGCTGTGGTTGACAACTATGTGCACGGATAGTATATGTTGTGGGAAATACTTGTTGAAGTGGTTGTATATGTACGTGGGGTCCGTCACGGTTTTATCGAATCCCGTCACCATGATAGTGTGCAGCTGCGGTCTTAATATGACAGCAATTTGCTTCCCTTCCTACGACGTCTTTAGTGGATGCATATGCCACTTGAACCTACGTTTACCATGCTTCTGAAGTTGAGGATGTAGACGTATACGATGATAGAGTATATCCATGTAGTGGCGTAAAGCATCCATACAACAAGCCTGGACTGTGTCAGATCCTCTATAGTGTAGGTTGTGATAATATATGGTTTAGTCTTTAGCGCAAGGTGTGTATAAATGATCCCATTGCTCACCAGCGCTACAGCCGAGCACAACAGCAGCATCATGCATGTACTTCTCATGAACCGCAGATAGAGCACCGCCTCGTTATTCCTTATATTGCTTGCATTGCCATACAGAAGGTGGTGCAGCCACGAAGACTTCCCAGCGTTTGTCTGAGCTGGTGGTGTTTTGGTCGGTGCCTTGGGTCCAGTACCCCCGTTGGAGTCGACGTATATGGAATTCTGCTCAGTCGACCCCTCGTCTGCTTGCTCATAGTGCACACTATCCCCGCCTGTTGCTTCGACTCGGTGAGTACCTGAAACCTTGTTAGGTGGAGCAAAGATTGCATGAATGCGTTGGACGAGGTTTCTACAAGTAAGCTTACCATTTTTCCTGAACAGATGCGGTCTCTTCACATCTACATGATCGAAGTTGTCGAAGTAACCGACCTTGCCTTTCGTATCCTTTTGTTTTCTGTAGTAGTTTATCCGGAGTCCTGTGAATCCTGTGTGTAAGAATGCGATAATTTTAGAGCGTTTCTTGCACCATATATATAGGCTGACAAAGAATACCACAATGTCCATTGCGATAATGATGATAAAATTGCGCGCGGCACGATCCATTGTAACCGATGTGCAATGGTTTGTACCCTTTCGTCATGTGTTTGATCCTACAAGCGACCTCGTATGATCCAAGTCCCTATGTGAGCACATGTTTTATCATTTTATGCGATATGACTTCACTAACGTGATTTGTTAAAGTGATACGGTTCGGCACTTCTGATGAGGGTGTGGCGCCGGGAGAGTTCTCCCGCGGAGGTTACTCTTTTCAGTATCTACCTTTAAGAAGCTACAATTCTGACGGCAGCATTACTTATTTTTCAAATTATCAGCGTCTACCTTCATATATCGTCCCTTGCTCACATACTTCCAGTTCTATATCTGGGCTTGGAGCCATCGCTTCGGTTGTATCGCGAACTGCGTGTAGACAATAACAGACACCCGTTTACCGCCTGCATAGCGCATGTATCTATATAAGGATGTGACTTTTGACCGAAATGAGTTCCAAGATCTGGAAGGAGTATGTGCATCATCGCATCGAGATTCTCGAGGGGACCTCGGATAAGGCTCCTGAAGCGGGGGACACAAATCGCGAATCTGAGGAGTTGTCTGATCTTTTGGAAGTTGAGCAGCAGTCGTGGTGTCAAACTGTTGACCGCTGCATCGCCTACACCTTTGAGTCCTACTGCAAGCTTGTGCTTTGCGGAGCATTACAACACACCAACACCAGCAAGGCCTTAGTGATAACCCCGGAAAGCATCAAGAGCTCCATAAAGCAACTTTTTAACTTATCTCCAGAATCTGCTGGGCCACCTCACGACTGTGAGCGGTGTTTTGGTTGCTACAACAGGCACGTCCAGTGGTATAACCGCATCGGCCATCGCATTTATGACCTTCCGGGTCGTTGCCGGCGTAACCTGAGTTATAGCCGCCATCAGGTAGTGCCGTGTAAGCTTCGACCATTGGACTCTATGAATGAGGACGTTGGTGCTACTACTGTTGATCTGAGCAAGTACGAATACGTTGCGCCTCTGCATAAAAGTGCGGATATATCATTAAATCAGGTGTTCAGCACGTGAGCAGTTGCGTCACATAGGTTCTTGGAACTGTAAATGGAATAATGGCGAACTCATGGCCTCCTCGATGGATGGTCGTGCGTTAGGGTCGAACGAGAGGAACTTCATAATAAGCTCCTGCATGACTTTTGTATATCCGGTACTCTTTCTTACCTTGCACCCCTCAGACACCCTGTCATTTGGCGGGAACTTGACGCCTCCCACGATAGCTTGGTACATTCTCTCTGTAATGGATTAGATTTTACTCTGTTCGTCCGTACCTGAGAGTGATCTTCTACCTCCGATGAAGCCGAAAGGCCGACTGTTGTAGAGCATTTCATATAGTATACACCCTACGGCCCAAATATCTATTTTGTCTGTGAGGATGACTTGATTGCTCCTGAAGTGGGTCAGTAGGCATTCCGGTGGCTGGTATAATATGGTTCCTCCACCTCCCCATAGCTCCATGGTTGACTGGTGCGGCACCATCTGCATGTTTTCTGTACACATATTCGTTTTCCCCACCTTTGAGAGTCCGAAATCAGCCAGTTTAATGTTTCCCTTGTGTTTGAGTATGTTTCCTGGTTTGAGGTCACAGTGATGCACTCTTCCTTCTGGGAGAGTTTTCATGTAATGCAGCCCCTCAAGTATCTGGTATGTCCATGTGAGTGCGAGTTTTTCCGGGACTGGAGCATGCAACTTTATGTAATGGTCCAGGTCACCGTCATCGCAAAGCTCGAGAATAGTTGCCAGCATATTGTCTCCCATCTCGAAGCACGCCTTCATGTTGACTATGTTTTTGTGTGTCCTGCATGTCTTGTGTATATCTATTTCGTTTTTAACCCTCATGACTACGTTTCCTCTTTCCACAGAGTTCATATCATGTGATAGTATGTGGAGTTTTGCAGCCTGGACGGTGAGGGTGATGGGATCTAGCACTTCCCATACCTCTGCGAATCCTCCTTTACCCAACATATTTAGCAGCCTATAGCCTCGTTTAAGCGGCGGGAATCCCGCCCACTTTGAATTTCTCTCAGCCCAGTCTCTCTTTAGTTTTTTGTAGAGAGCGCATCTCCCGTTGTCCACTCTCCTCTTTAGTTCTATAAGTTCGTTATTGACTTCCAAAATCTGCTGCAGGACAGCGGTATCAAATTCTACACTACGCTGTCTTGATCGTAGAGCGCATATTCCTCCCTGCAGCACCTTCATCAGTTTGATTTCTACGAAGGAGCATGCTGTGTATAAGGTGCCATCTCTGAAATTTTCCTGGCTAGGCGGCACGATCATTCTGTTGACATCAGTTTCATCCAGCCACTCCAGCGCCTGGGGCAGTGACGTGTATCCCATGACCACGTTTCCATTTGAGAATAGTAGTGCGTTGAGTTCATTTAGCAATAGCCTATAACCTTCCAGTTCTCCCCTTTCTTCCATCTTGCTGTATATCCACTTGTTCACTCCACCGCCTGTACTAAGTCTGTTGGACAACTGTAGGTCGGCATCCATCATACTTGTAGTGTTTCCGCCGTAAAATGGGCTATTCGAATCATACATCCGTGATCCCTCTTTTGTTCGAGGTGTTGTCCTTTGGCTGGAATTCAGCTGTCTACTGGTTGCATTCCTGGCCTCCGTTTGACGCTTAGGTGTGACCGGTTCGTCCTTTAGGTCGTATGTTAAGGTTCGTGATGCTGGTACTTCACGACTTGCTTTGGATTGCAGATTGTTAATTTCATCCCATGCACTGTTTGATGACGAGTTCTTGTTGATATGTGATGAGCTTTGTTGGTATGCATCGCTTGTGTTTTCTGACTTCGGTGGAGCGGTTGTGGTTACAGTTGAGCATTTTGCTCCTTGGTTACGTATTTCCACGGAGTAGCTTGGATTTTCGACGTTTGCGTCCTCATGCTTGCTACTGGTATGTTGGTTGTTTTCCTGCGTATTAGGCTCAGGATCAGCTGTGGTATTGCATTGATTCATATCGTATGAATGCTCGACGTTATTGACGTTTGCGGCGGTGACAGCAGCAGCTGCTGTCACCTGCTGTTCCCTGTTAGGTGACTCTCCAACGTAGAGTGCAGTTTCTCTCCCTCTGCACTGATTTTTTCGTTGGCAGTTGAGGTAGAGGGAGTACAACTTTTTACATCTGTTTTTGTTCAGCTGGTTTTCCCTTTCTAGATCGGCTATGAAGTCCTTCCTTCCGTATAGTCTCTCCTCGGTGACTAGCTCACGTTCTTGCATTTTACGCTCACACTCCTTCGCCTCTGCGAGTATTTCAAAAAAGTACCTCGATGTAGATGCAACTTTTCTTTTGATCTCTCCGTTACTTTGCTGTTTTTGGTGCAGAAACTCATGGTACTTGCGTAGCATCTCGCTGAGTGTCTTTGAGTAAGCAGGCCCGGCGTTGATCCAGTCCTTTACTGCGACGTCATTCAGTACGGAGGCTCTATCCCGTTTCATAGGCCTCATATTGTCTATGAACCGCATGGCGGTTGTATTCGCGCCCGATTTCCTTTTTAGATTTTCCTTCAAAGTTATGTCATTGTTAATGTCAAACTTTTCGATATAGTGCTGTTGTAACCAATCGTTGAGTGCATTCCGTTTCCACTGCTTTGAAAAAAGGTAATGCCTACGATCCTTGGCGAACTCCTGTATGGCCATGATGGGTGACGTGATTTTGGTCTTACCTGCGATAGACACTTGGTGGTGTCCTGTATGAGTGGGTCCAGATCCTTTGCCTCCCCGTTGACAATTTGTTCGATCTTTGGTAGCACCTTGATGTCCAATCGCGTATTAAACGTGATGTCCTGTTCTTCGTTCGACGCCGAGCTGAAGGGAACCAACGTCCTGCGAGGTGTCTTGACAATTTTTGGAAGGATTGGATAGACCATATCAGCGTAAAACGCAGCGTTTTGTTGATCGTCAGATATTGTCTCTCCACTTTGTTTGTATGGGTATTCTTTCGGTACTGCGAACAGTTCATGTTTGTTGTTGATGTTTATAAACATGAGTGGCGCCACAGCGCCATCGATATGACGCTTCGGCGACACGGAATTCATTTTCGTGTTTTCTACAACATCTGTGTGTTATCTTAACAGATATTTCGCTGTAGATACGGTTTGTAGTGTGCGCCTGCCCTGCGCAGCGTTTATACGCCTACCCGTTAATACTTCCCATTGATGTCTTTTAATAACTATTTAAACCAATAAAGCCTCCACAAACAACAGACAACTACAGATGGTCTCGCTCTACTTGAAGTTTTGGTTTTGCCAGCATTTTTGGTTGACGCTATGATGTGTGTTACTGTGTCTTTCTAGTATAGCTGTTGCTCATTAGACTTATGAGATTCCTTCTCATTACAGTTAATCTTTAATAGAGAATTCACTTAAGGTTACTTTAAACCTCAGAGTTTGGCTCCACTTTTTGGATTCCTTGACCTTCCATACAGCTGGTGCACCATCGCCACCTATAAGGCCGGAGCTGCACAGTGCTTACATCTATCGGTGGCAGTACCAACACAAAT
The DNA here is from genome assembly GCA_001077455.2 of Babesia divergens. Lineage (NCBI taxonomy): Eukaryota > Apicomplexa > Aconoidasida > Piroplasmida > Babesiidae > Babesia > Babesia divergens. Next base: position 304,257 of record CCSG02000001.1, read on the forward strand.
TAGTGACACGTATGTCACATCCATATCGTATTATGTTGGACCAGTTATGCTGCGTTTGGAGCATAGCTACATCTGTCTATAGGTGATTTTCAGCTTCCGCATGTTAGGGCACTTCTATGTTGCATTAGTGGGTCTTTCCCATTCTTCCATGAGCACGTGACGCTAATACATGCGATATATTATCTGTGTAACATTCATGGGCTGTTATGTCTGCTTCTATCTATCGTACCGCCTCTCCAACTGCTCAGCCTTGGATTTGTTCATTAATCCTATTCCTGGTACATTCCTTGACATACCATGGATGCCAGAGTATGCCCGTGAGATGGTTGTTTGGTAGGAGTTATGGTTTCGTTTCTCCTCTGCAGCGGCCAGCTTCATTGCGTCAAACGAGTCTGAATGGCGCTATCGCAGGAATTCAGGTACATGGCTAGCGTATTTAGATGAAACAACGATTCCTAATGCTCGATGATACTTCAATATTTTGTTATACTCATACCGTGCAGCCCAGCGGCGAACTCCACATTGGCAATTACATCGGTTGCATCCATCCGGCTGTACAGTATCAAAATGAGAAAGGCGACCTTATTTTCATGGTTGCAGATTTGCATGCAACCACAGGTAATAATCAGAGCGTTATTTATGTATTGTTTACAGGTCGACAGGAGAATGGGCGCTTAAATGATATGACTAAGAAGACGGTTGCTACATTGCTGGCATGTGGCATTGATCCTACGAGGACATCTGTAATACTTCAGAGCGAGTTTCCATCTATTTTGGAGCTCCACTGGATTCTTGGCACGGTAATATCTCTTGGTATGTGAATTTGCGTATCTTATGGCTTCACCGATTCTGTGCAGGGCGCTTGCGAAAGCTTGCGAATTTCGAGCGCCGAGAGGTTGCGAGAGACAGTGACAACGTAGGGATGTGTCTTTATCCTCTACTTGTAAGTTAATCACCGTTTCTTATGACTCCTTGTCGTTGTATCAATGTTTAACAGATGGCTGCTGATGTACTTGGAAGCGGGTGCGACACCGTGATTGCAGGCCCGGACCAGGAGTGCCACGTAAATCTGATCCGCGAGGTTGCGGAGAAGTTAAATCGACAAATTTCTGAGGATCTCTTACGTATACCCAAGCTATATGTAAATTCCGGTTTTAGGTAAATGCCGGTTGTTTTCTACATCATAATGCTTGCAGGGTCCTTTCGCTGGACGGCGCCGGCAAGATGTCGAAATCCAACGTGAATGATAGCCGGCGTGTGAATCTGTTGGACAGCAGCGATGCCATAGCGGAGAAGTTGCGTTCCGCAAAAACATCTACGTCCCGGGGTACGGTTCCTGCCTTCATCGGAATTATCATGCTACAGATGCGTCGTCTCCAGAGGTTGAGAACCTATTTCGGCTTTACAGTTTCTTTTCTTCCGAACCTCTCCCTGATGTAGCCAATGATACGGAGAATTTCCAGTTTAGTATCCTGAAGGATAAGCTGCACCGTTCCATGACCTCTCACCTGGGAGGAATACAGAGGTATTTCTATTTCCTAGGAGCTAATTTCCGGCAGGCGTTACGAGGACCTCGTTAAGAACGAGGATACTCTCCGTCAGGCACTATCCGCCGGGAAGACACGGATGCTGCCAGTGTTTGAGTCGATCGTTGAGGTGAGTGAGAATTCCGCGGCTTCATAGATTTCAGCGTGTCAAGCACCGTAGTCATTATTATAAAACATAATACGATTAAACTGTGTTGCTTTTTTCCATAAGTCTGGATATAAGCCTATATTTTAAAGATAACGTGATAGGGTCTTTCGGAGGCGGGTCTTGGTTGACCTTCACTTGCGTTGTACCCGGTTGTGCAGCGATGATTCTGGGATCTAATATACAACTACGTTGTGGCGTCTTTTCTTCCCTCTGTTCGGCAATTACCCTTCCGACTTCTGTGAGGTCCCCCATGAGTATTAGTTTTTTGAGTCTTTCAAGGTCTGTATTGTGTTGACGATAAAGCTCCACTATTTTCTCAGCTTCTGCTACGCTGATAATTCTGGAAACCGCACGTGTCTTTTTTTGTACATGTTCCTGTGTGTCAGCGTGCATCGACATAGTTTGTGCAATGTTATGCGCTTTTGATAGTCCGTGTTCCTGTGCATTCTTCCTGGAGCTGCTCGGAGTACCTCGCGCACCTGATCTCGCAGAGCTCCTAGGAGTCTTCGCTGGAACAGGATGATCCATTTCAGATTCGTGTATGAAGTTTGGATCTCTTTTCCTTTGTTTCCCGGTGTTTCTAGCCGATGTTCTGGTTTTAGTGGGTCTTATTACTGGTGGGGGTTCCGGGTAGTTGTCATTTGCCAGTCCATTTTCCGGGGTTGTAGCATCTGGTGATGGCCCCAGATCGTTGTTTGCTGCCGTTACACTTTGAACCGACTGTTGTACACTCTTCTTCTGCCGAGCCTTCCTTTTTTGAGGCTTCTTTTCGATAAAATCGGTTTCATTCTGCACGGGGGTTTCCGGAAGGTATTCCTCATCTTCTTCCTTGATGATCACGGGTTCCTCCTCCATTTCATCCTTTAGTACAGGATCAATTTCCATATCTTCTTCATTCACTATAATATCCAGCTGTTTAGATTCACTTTCTAGATCCATAGCACTATCTCTTGGAGCTTTGCGTTCGTCGGCTTGCTGCGATCCCCTTGCTGATTGTGTCTTTGATGGTTTCTGCAATGTGGATAGGTTAGTCCTTTTGCCGTTTGAATGTTCGGAGAGTTGTTGTTCCTGTGTGTCAACAGCGCCTTTCGTTTCGTCAATTTCTTCATTTTGCGGCGTTTCGTTGCCGACATGGTTTGTCGGCGAATCCAGTGGTTCCTTTTTCACGGGTTTTGGTTGTACGATCTGGAACGTCGGTACCAACCACTGTCTTTGCGATGCAGACAACTCCGATGGATTCCTTGCTGTCTGGTCGATTCCTAACAGTTTGGATATTTTACTTCCTGCAATGTCCGTGACACTGGGCAAGGAGTTGTTTGAAGATCGTCTGGAGGTGTCTGCTTCGCTTGAATCTACGTTGCTTTCAGTGTTTATATCATCATTTCGGTTTATTTCCAGGACTTCTTTGAGTTCCGTAGAACTGTTTGCGCTGTACTTTAACTTCTGGTCATCCTCATATGTTGTGCCACTGAGGCTGTTCAGGCTGTTCTCCTGAGTACTGACAGATATGCCTTCTTCCTTTAAATCTATTGATTCATTCGCATGGTTAGAATCCATAAGAACTGCACTAAGTTTGGTTTTATCTTGGGTTGTTTTGTTCGTCGACCCCTTTTTGGTTGCTGCACTGATTTTTGAATGCTTGACATGATGGTTCCTTGATACACCCTCAGCATCGTCACCATCATTTACAGGGCTGTTTGTCTGTGAGACTGAGGATGGTTGTGAACCTGTTTGGTTCTTTCGGGTCTTGTCCTGACTGGCCATCCTGGAAAACATGTTTTCGTAGTACATGATTTTCCTCATTTCCCTAGAGCTTGAGCTGGGGTCAAATCTCGACTGTGTATCTGATCGTGTTGTGAATTCTGACGAGCTGTATGGCCCGCGTCTCTGTGACGGGGCATTAACCTTTTGTATTTTGTTCAATTCTACACTGGTGTTATCCTTCATCTTGACTGTATCCGCAGTTCCTTCTTTCCAATACTAGAGAAATATGGCGTCAAGAACTGGTTCACAGTTAGTCATTCTGGCGTTAGATGGTTCTGCCGTTGTCGCCAGTGGATTCCGTGAAGGGTTAGTAGCAGTCATACGGCCACATTCCTAGCAACCGCATTCTCCTTCCGGCGGCCAAATGGGTAATATTTGACTGTTCAATTAGCCCTTACTTTTCTTAGGACGTTTTCCCGGTATTTTGGTGTACTCGCCGGTACGGCTTGCCTTCCTGGGTGCGGTTGGATGCGCGTATCCTTCGAGAGCTAGTGTTTTACCAGGTTATATACGTCTCTATTTGCACATAAAACGTGCTCTAAGGTGAACAATATCAAACAATATTATTGAGCGCCGGTTTCGAGAATCCTAAGCTCCCCTCACAACGGCAGAGTAATGACACTACTGTGGGTTTGCCCGGCTAATCATGACATTCATTGGGCGGCTCACAAGTGCTGCATATTTCTCCACATGTGTTTATTGTCATTTTGCAGTGTTTTATTTATTGCTTTCTCATTTGCGATGGCGTTTTGGTTTGGCACGCGTACCCTTTTGCCGAGTGTCGGCCATCTTGAAAGTCTTTCTTTTGTTATCCTTCTCTAGAGGTGCCTTATGCTTCTTTAGTTTTTGCACAGGCTCCTCACCGTCGTCCTTTAGGTGTTGACTGGCCTTCATTTGAATCTGTTGAAATTCGTTTTTGGATGCTTTTTTTTTGTCCTTCTTAGATCTGAACCAGACACGTTGCTCTGTTGATACGTTATTCGAGCTGAATTTGGCACTTACCATTATTTTCCGCATTGATTCCGCGTTTTATCGCGTTCTCACACTTCCTCATTTCCTTTTCGACCTTTTCCCCTAGCAATATTTCCTTAAGTTTATCCTCTATATCATCTATTTTGGTTTTGTAGTTTTTAAGTGCTGCTGTGGATAGCTTTATCTTGTTTTTGTCAAAACTTCCAGTCTCTGCTGCAGTTGTTTTAAACATATTTTTTACTAGGGAGCGTTCCTTATCGACGTAGAACGTTATTGCCGTCCCGTCGTCTCCCATTCTTGCAGTCCTTCCAACTCTGTGTACGAACCTGAACCTTATATAAGGATTACCGCCCTACCTTACCTAACGACATCAGTAGGAACGTGTACGTTGATCACTGCGCGGACCCCTGGGATATCGAGTCCCCTGGAAGCCAGTTCACTGGCCATCAGGAAGTCAACTTCGTTGTTTTTGAACCTGCATGTTATACGAATTTCGTTATCCTCACTAACCTTTCCACGCACTCGAAGCGCTTTGACTGCGATAAGTCTCCGTGAAGCTCCCCGCACTTGAGCCCTGCGAGGTCGAAGATGAGCGCTGCCCTGTGCGCCGCTCTTTTTGTCTGCAACTGTTTAGGAGCTCGTTTCGCTATCTTACCTGGAAGAATAGTATTGTGCGTGTTGTGTATCTCTGTTTGCACATATAGAGTGCCGCTGCCTCTCTGAGGTCATCGCTGGGTATTTGCATCATCTCCATTTTGAGTGTCTTTGCCACGGTGATTTGTGGTGATGCCTTGATGTATATGGGATTGACAAGTGATATAGGGACCAGATCCTTCGTTGCTTCTGTCAGCGTAGCGCTGAAAAGCATCGTTTGCCTGTCCTTGTTGCAGAACTTCAGAATTTGCAGTAGCTCATCTTTAAAACCAAGGTCTAGCAACCTGTCGGCCTCGTCGAGAACCACTATTTCTATTGCATCCATATGTATGCATTTAGAGTTGAGTAATATGTCTAGCACTTTCCCCGGCGTTGCGAATACTATATATGGCATTCTCTTCAGCTTAGCCTCCTGCTCCTTGACTGGCACTCCTCCGGTGAGTAGAACTCCATTTTGGTTGAGGTACTTTGTGAGCAGTATGAAGGTATCAAAGCACTGCGCCGCAAGTTCTCTTGTCGGCAGAAGAATGAGAGCCTTGGTTCCAACCTTTGGCGCCTGTTTTTGAGTGCTTTCCTTCTGCCTGATCACCCCTGCAGCTATTAGCCTTTGGAGCGTGGGTATTAGGAAGGAAGCACTTTTCCCCGAGCCAGTTTCCGCCGTAGCTAGCAAATCCTTTCCTTCTAATGCAACAGGTATGACTTTACTCTGTATAATGGTCGGTGATTCGTATCCCATTTCGAAGACGGCCTTTTGCAACATTACGGGTAGAGTAAGATGACGTTACCTTGAGCAAAGCCCGCGAAATACCAAAATCTGACCAATTAGCGGAAGTTGTAAGGTGTTTCACCATCTCGTGGGACCTTATGTAGTCCTTATTTTGCTTAGCGTTTGCTTCAGGTGCCACCTCTTTCCCCTTCTTTGCGGCGACGTGATCCTGCTCCTTGTGATCGTTAGTGCCACTCACATCTTGTTCCAAAGCATCGAAAAAGCCATCCTAAAAGATTCATGACGCACATACAGAATGTATACTCGTTGTTTACTCCATCAAGGCAAGCGCAGTGTGTACTATGGTCACATACCTGGAACTCGAAGCTGAGATCCTGGTCGTCGTCTGACGAGGGAGATTGTGGTCTTACTACCTCCATTTATTACTTTAGCGGTAAATATACCCTTTCATACGGTTATGGGCATGAAACAGAGTGATGGGCACAATGATCTCTGGGGGAGTAGCCAGAGAAGAATTCTTCTGACCAATCGGTGATAACTAAAGAATAAATAACTAAAAGGCACAATGTCGTTGTGACCATCTTCTGACGTATCGTAATAATTACATTATAATGTTGCTAGGGTATTTAACGAAGGGCTCGCACCTATTTCGGTGCTACCACTTAGGCAGAAGATACCACAACAGCATCCTTGCCCTCTCCTTGCGATGTAACGGTGACACGCTTGACGATTCCATCCTTTTCCGATGTTATCTGGGCTGAGTTTCCATTGTTGTTGACGGCAAGGACGACTGTATGTGTTTCGTTTCCCTTCAGAAGAACCTCATGGCTACGCAGTAGCACGATGGTATCCATGGCCTGCTTTGGAATGTTGATGAAGCTCATGTTCTCGTATTTTTGAATAGGGAAGCCGTAGAGAATAGCACTGCTTTCAATTTGCTCCGTATCAAGTAAAGCAATACGTGCTTTTGGAGATAGATCAAAGCACATAATTGATAGTTCCACATCATAATCATTAGAGCTGAGATATTTTGACTTCTTGTAGGTGCCTGGCGTGCTGTCCTCGACATACTTGGTGTGATTAATCACATTGTCACCCCTATACGACACAATGAGGAAGTTTCCTTCGTCCATTTCCTTAGTATTCATGTGAATCATGTTCATACCTTCCGGAGTTTTGATCATACCGTCTATGAATGCTATTTGCTGGCTTTTTTTGCGGTAGCCTGCTTCCACTGTTTCTAGGGTATATACTGTACTATTGATCCCGCTCGGCTTCAACGATGCATTACCTCTTCCGTTAAAGGAGAAATTCGTCTCATCTTTGGTTTGCTGCTTTGATGACGGTCCACGAGATGCACTATTGAATAGGGCGCTGTAGTTTAGATTGGCGAACTTATTTCTTATTCTCACATCCCTTAGGATTTCCCCATCGTTGATCTTCGATAGGTACGTGTCTCTCCAATGATGCCCATATAGCGTTCTTACGACAATATGGTAGTTCGCACCATCTGCTACAACACATAAAACCGCTTCCTTTGTACCATATCCCCCAATTGGGCGAAGTTTACCGTCTATGATGAGGTTGTTTATCACATACCCCTCTTTAGCTTTGTAGCACGGGATTTCTCCGAGATAGTCTTCGAGAATGTTTGGATCTTGGGTACCAAGTGTCATTGTAATCTTCTGTATCTGAGGCTGCTGGACTGTTTCATTATCGTCACTTGGAGGTGTAATGTTTGAATTGGGGCTGTCGGTGGTGTCAGATGGGGCACTTGCAGTATCCTTCGTGGGTTCTGCACTGGCTTCTGCTAAGGTATTAAAATTCATCATTTGGAAAACAGACTTACCGCTGTTTGTGTTACTGCTGCTGGTTCCATGCGCACGTAATCTGCTTTCACTTGAGTGGCCATCCCGCTGATTCCTTGCAGGCACAGTCTCATCAGATGCCATACTTTTACCCGGAGTTGCTATACCCGTGGCTGCAGTGGCGTCAGAACCACTCGTTGGAGCATGTGGCTGTGTACTGTCAGATATCTGAGTCTTTGATGCTTCATTGTTTACATGGCCGGCGTGTTTACCACCCTCTGCATTCCTTCCCAGATTTTTAGTGCCACTTGCATGAACATTGGCTGGCTTGGTTGCCACATTTCCGGTAGCATTAGGCACTGTGCTATTCGACTGCGATTGAGGTGGATTCTGGTTATTAGGTTTTCTTTGATTCGCAGAGCTAGCGTTCTCCTGACCGCCTTTAGCAACTGGCGATGGAGCACGACGTTTCCCACTGGCAGCACCTCTCATTGCAGATTTCTTTTGTACGACAGTGCCTTTTTTCGGTCCACTGCTTGCCTTAGAGTTGCCTTTAGCATTAGAAATGCCATCGGACGTCACGGTGAACTCCACCGAGGTGTTATCTGAAAATTGCACTGTGAAAGCATTGTTGAATGGAGCTGCGCATAGAACGGTTCCGACGGCGCGTGATGCATCAGTGAAATGCTGTGTATGCCCATTGACGCTCACACTCGTAATCTTCCCACTGACACCGGGCTTGACGAAGTAACGCGTGATTCCAGTCAGACGATTACATACTTCGATTCTGCTATCCAGCTTCTCAGCGCTGAAGTCTAGAGTGATGTCCCCTCCAGCTTGGGATGCGTTATCTTCCACGGATGTGACATCGGGAGTCACGGCAAGCGCGAACATCCGCTGCGAGCACACATTGAGTCCGATAAGCATGCATGGAAAAAGAAGTCTCATGACGATATCCATGATGGCGGAATTAAAACAGTACCGCTTTGGGCACCTAATATACACAAAGAATGAATGATGTTGTCCTCGCGCTCCTTCCAGGTTACGGAAGCTCCCTTTTTCAAAATATGGTAGCCTTACGATACGCTAGGAATGCTTTTAGTTGAGCAAATAACTATACTACATTAGCGGAATACACAATTCCACGCGTCAAGAGACTACGTACTCGGAGGAGAAGGCATGCCTTAGCTCCGTCACCAGAACATTGGATTAGCATCCCGTCATCCTTAGATATTACTAATGGCAGTGTAGGCGGCCAATGATATTCTCTTCCTTCTCTAGGGATGTCATGGCAGGTGTTGCCCCATTCGAAATGCGACGTTGCATTAAGGTGACCATGCACTTCATACACTAATAGGGTTCATAGGAACTCACATTCGTTGCTTTATAATGTCTTATCTTGTTGACAGATGAGTGCACCTGTGTGGAATCCATGATGTGCTCGCGATTCTGTCGTGACACGCGGTTCGATGATATTCCACCGGCATTTTATTTCTACATACTACTGTTATACCTCATACGTGCTGCTCAATGAATAGTGGCTGAATGTGTAAACATATAATTGCATTTAATGTGGCAACGTACTGCAAGATATGTTATGATGTTAGGTGTACTATTCTAATTGTTTCAGCATATCTGTTGTTATTACACATACTGCTCCAGCGGTGTAGACTGCTTTTGTCACATAATATTGATGCATGTGGACATTGAGCCCTAATGGCGCGCCATTGTGTGTTTCTGCCACAGATCATGGGTGATGCATAAGCCAATTTTAGTAATATCAGCGTCAAACTATACGGTGCACATCAGTTACTATGATATATCTATATAGATTTTGAAATGCTATAGTTGTTTGAAGACCTTAGGGTGTGTAGCAGGATACCTATCTGGATGTGAAGTGTTGTTAACCACTGTTGGGTATCGTTGTGAATTAATCTTTATACAGTCAGATTTCAAAGTGCACAAACATCATCATTTCACAAACCCTTTTTTAACCCATAGATGTGCCGCATTGTTGGAAGGCACCGATATTGCTGTTTATTCATCGTTGGATTCAAGGGAGATTCCGCATTTAATTTTTGTTTCCTATGAAGATTCTGTAGTCACTTGCAGTCGCGCTCTCAAATAGATTGTAAATTGGAATGGATTGATAAGAAATTGTGAAGGCTGCTCACTGTGTATAGTCATACGTCGATTAATATTTCAAGATGACGACTGTACGACTGAAGAACGTTTTCGGTATGCTTTGTCATGCATTCGTTGTGTAGCAATAATGTTTTATTGCTTTATTTCCGTTGGTGAATCGCCTTCTTTGCTAGATGTTGTTCATCTCTTTGTTGCATGGTACTAATATTCCTCACGAATGAGCATCCTATTATACACTGACTACATAGGATTGCTGTTCTCTGCATATCATTCTCGTTTGCGTATGTTTCACATCACTTTTCATTTGGGAATGACTTCTGTATTGCAAATTATGCCTAGTGATATGATGCTCCTACATTTCCTTTCAGGTGAGCCTTTTAAGCAGGCTTATTATGATTTGAACTTGACAGCGAAGCCCACAGTGTTTTCTGGTGGGATGGCTGCCAGTAATACTCATATAGCGTTTCCATGGGAGGTTGGGGGTGGAGGTTTGATCACCTTGATCGACATGGCCAAGCTGGGTCGTAACAGCGGCAATGGTCGTCTGAGCCTTCGAGGTACAGTTCCATCGACAAACTGCTTTTTAATGCATATTAGGTCATACTGGTTCGATCCAGGACATCAGTTTCAACGATTTCAACTACAACGTTTTGGCCTCGGCTTCTGACGGTATGTTGATGCATTGTTGCCTTCATCCATTATATAAATTCAGACTGTTCCGTTAAGGTATGGCATGTTCCTTCTGAGAATGATGGGACCTTCACGTCCAACTTGACCGGCCACACCAAGAAAACTACGAACGTGGTGTGGAACAGCGCGACGGATTTTGTTCTTATGTCCGGTAGTCTCGACAACACTGTCCGTGTATGGAACGTAGAAAAGGAGGCACAAGTTCTGTGTGTACCCGTTGATGGACAATACTCTTACTGCAGCTGGTCTTACGATGGTGAGACCATGTTAGTTGCCACTAAGGAGGGAATGGCCGCTTTGGTTGATCCACGTGAGGGTAAAACATCTAGTTCTTTCCGCGCACACGAATCTCACAAGGCAACCAGTGCTATTTGGCTCGGTGGCAATTATGGTAATGACACCATTGCGACGACGGGATATGTCGGGAACCACACTCGTCAAATTCGCGTTTGGGACAGCCGCAACGTCTCTCAACCATTAGTGTCAAAGGACATTGACTCCTCCCCTGGTCCGCTCATCCCTTACTGGGATGATGCTACAGGCCTTTTGACAGTGGCCGGGAAGGGTGACCTGACGGTGCGCATTTTCCAGTACCTCGATAGCGATTTGAACCGTGCTGGCGAGTTCAAGTGTTCTGGAACCATAAAGATGTTCTGCTACGTTCCCCACACTGCCTGCGACAAGTCTAAGTGCGAATTAAGTCGAATGTTGTACAACACGAATTGCAAGGAAATCAACCCTATATCCATTGTTGTGATGCGTCGTAACAGCGAAGTTGCAATGGGTGAGATATATGGGTCACTTCGTCCTCGTCGCAGGTCCCTTGCCAATGATTGGCAAAGCTCGAACCTCACTGGCACGCTGGAAAGCACTGTTTCGTCTCTTCCCCGTGCACTATCGACTGTCAGCCCCCCTGAGCAAGTTTTAGTAAAGGATATGACTCCCACTGGCAAGTCATTCAACGATATTTTTACGGCAGCTGGCTCCATGAACATCAAATACCGCCCATCATTTACTGATGTTGCAATGATTAATGACCTTGAGGATCTCAAGAGAGATGTGGAGAACCTCATTAGTTCTCTCAAGGAGATGCACAATATCTCCGCTCCGGTAAAGGGATCTACCGGTGTTTCCGTTTCCTCCTCCTTTTCGGTTGACACAATTAGGGAATGTGGCACACGTTCCATGACCTCAGAAGGTTTAAGGTCTTCGGGCGCAATGGCAGGCTCATTCAACAGAACCAATCATTCCGAATCATCTGTGGATATGGAGACTCCTACTGAAGTTGCTGCCGTTCCAGAGTCACAGGCAGCCGGCGGGTGTGATGCTGACAAGGAGGATCCTCCGGTGGAAGTACGTTCAAATTTATCCGGTGTGAAGGCTGCCATCGCCGCAATGGAAGCGCGTGCACAGGCGCATGCTAGCAAGCAGGCTTCCCTCACTAAGCACTAGTTGCAGTTCAGTCACCTAATGAAGTTGCCAACATGGCGCCCTATTGTTTACTGATAATGCAGTACCCGCTTTAACAAGTAATGACACACTATGCTAAACACATTATTCCTGAATTCTTTGTGTTTTACTTTTTGAAGAGGAACGAGAGGTCTTCTGAGCTCAGTTTGGCCATTGACGAGGCTGACGAGCATATTGTGGCATCGAATACGATCATCTTTTTCTCTTGCAGCTCTATAATCCGCTCCTCTATTGTGTCCTTGCATATGAACCTGATGGCGTAAACGGGTTTAGTTTGCCCAATCCTATGGGCGCGCTGTATGGCCTGTAGCTCCGATGCTGGGTTCCACCAAGGGTCCATGAGGAATATCCTGTTGGCTATTTGTAGGTTGAGCCCCTCTCCCCCTGCCTTTAGGCTGATGAGCATCACCCTGAGGTTTGGGTTATTGTTGAACTCCAGTAGCATGTTGCGTCTCGCAGCAAGTGATGTGGATCCTACCAGTATGGCACACCGTATGTTGGCGGTTTTTAGGCGGAAAGCAATGAGCTCAAGCATTGAGCAATACTGGGAGAAAACCAGACACTTATCTGTAGTTGTCGTGAGAATATCAGTTATTTCCGCCAGCAGCGCCTCAATCTTCGTGCTCGACTTAAATTCGCTCAACTTGATGTGCTGCAGTATGCTGTGCTTAGAGGTTCCTTGCATCTCCGCATCTTGAGCGTTCTTTTCCGATGTTATATGCGGGCTGTTTTTCATTTTTATGGTGAGGGGTGCATAACATGTTGGACACGTGACCGTATCGTTATCATCCCCCATGACATCTGCTGGCCTGCTTTGCAGGTAGTCGTCCAGGCACTGCTGGTGGAAATCGTGTCGGCAGTTTGAAGTCAGATAGCTGTTTTCATCGGTTAATCCCTCAAAACAGATGCCACAGCTGCGTTCGCTGCCTATTGCCGGTAGCGTTTCCTTTACTGCGGCCTCGAGCTCCGCCTTCACCTCCGGGTTGGTTGAGTTTAGGGCCTTACGTGCCAGTGAAGAAGGTCCGTATAAAATGAGATACGGATGGTCTACAGCCTGTCTCAGCCTTGTGAGTAGATCGAATATGTGAGCGTAGTTGTGTAATAGTGTTCCGGCCTTTGCGTAGGTATCCTGAAGGTAGTTTTATTATCATACGTAATGTCACCTACGAATTTTATCGACGACTGCTTGTATAGGGCCTCATAAAAGTCCCGTTCGAATTCGGACAGTACATCTCTCCTGATTGTGACGCACATGGGCGGCAGGTTTACGTCCTTGGCCTTTTCCAACTTTGTTCGTCTCAGCATAATTCTTGAGAATACGTCTTGATGCAACCTTTGCATTGCAACTTGGCCTTCATTTTGGTAACCATTATTAAGTATGGGCTTAAGTATGTGTTTGTTGAAGTAGGAATAGTGGTTCATTCGTGAATGGCCACAAATATCGCAGAACTTGTAATCTTCACATGAGAATTCTGTTGTTTGGCATGCACATCCATCCTTATTACACATGTTGAAAGCATATGGATACATTTTGAGGAAACTGATAAGGCTGAAAACATCACCGACTCTGTTTTGCAATGGTGTCCCGGTGAGGCACCATCTGGCGTCTGATGAGCGGAGTGTAATAATTGCCTGTACAATCACTGATATGTTATACTCTATTATCATCTCACCTGTGAAGTCGAGTTTGATTTAGTTTTGATTCGGTGTGCCTCATCAATAATAACTCTTTCCCATAAGATTTCATGAAGCACACTTCCCTCATATATTTTCTCACCCACAACATTCATGGCCCCAGCACCCTTTGATTTATTTGCCTGTTCTTGTTTCACTGGAGAGTTTGACGGCTTGTATCTGATGCCATCAACGATTACTTGTTCCTGTTTTATTGCTACAACATTGTTGGTTTCCGGGTCTCTTGTTTCGTTGTCATCACTCGACTGCTCTTCTTCCGTTTTGACCTTCATGCCGGCACGTTTCAAACGCCCCTTTGTTGATTTGTTAGCTTCTACTACATTTTTGGTATCTTCAGTGGCAGCAACGCTACGGGACTGCGTTGCGTTGACCATTTGGTTTAACCGCTTCATCTTATTTATGAAGACTATAATCTTGTTTATCAGTTCTGCTTTACAGCCAAATGCACCTAATCCTAGGCAGCTTATGAGTTCCTTGAGCTGCACGACTGTTGTGGCCTTGAATAAGTTCATGTCAAGGGAGTCGCTCGCTGCGAATCGTCCGAGCATTTCAAGCTTGTCCAAATTAGTGACTGTATTAGTCTCCGACCCCTTTAATGCGACCATAAAGTCCATGACACCACCTTTTATGTCACCTAGGGCATCTTTTATCTGCTTTTCTGTGAATCCGAACGTTGTGAATGCATCAATAATTTCCTAAAGGGAATGTGCACGATTATTGACTACCTACAACTTTCAGTACATTTTGCTCATAGTGTTCATCGAACGGAATTTCCTCTGAATCCATGTGATCTTCCCGTTTTCTCCGTTTCTGTTTCATTATAACATGCCAAGGTAAAATATCTTACCGTTGCATTATTGTCTTCCTCGTTATTGAAATTAATTTCGTCGACTACTTTCTTTATATCTGGGAATAGTCTTGCATGTGCCTTTATCATAATTGTTCCCGAGTCGCGTTTCCGTTCGCTTAGTCTCTGCTTTGCAGTTCGTGTTGCGTTGGGACCGCAGAAGTACTTTTGGTGAAGTATGAACGTTTTGTGCAGGAATATTCGTCCACAATACTGCAGCCATATTGTTGTGTCAGAGTTGGCGACCGACCTGACATGCGACTTTGTTCTTGTTTTGCACTTTGCGGAACTCTGCCTCCACAATTGCGTATGTGGTTATCACAATATCGTATTCGTGCAGGACCTTTGACAGATGCTTCCGGTGCCTAGACAAGCTATATAAGGACTACCATTTGCACTTACGGTCCGTGGTAGAGCAGCACCTTGAGGGAACCTTCCTTTGTTTTGGTTTGAATTTCGTTATACCACTGTAGCAGTGCTGCAAGAGGTGACACGATAAGGGTACCTCCCTTGACGTTTATCATGCTACTATCATTAGCATCAGTCTTGGTAGCTTTACTACCCTTCTTTCCCCTCTTTCCCGGCGGCATCAGGGGTTTGTACATTATGTCCTTCACATGTGTGTTTTTGTTAGAATAGTCTTCAGCAGTCACTTCTTCTTTTGTATGTGACTGTTCAGCTATTTCGACCTTTTTCTTATCTATGGTGTCACGTTTCATTGTCAGTAAGAGCGCGATCGTTTGTATGGTTTTACCCATGCCCATTTCGTCGGCGAGGATGCCTCCTTTTATTGGTCCCTTTTCTTGATTATACATCCAGGTCAGTCCATCCTGCATACCATTACAATAGAATGGAGATGCATCTTACAATCTGGAAAGGTAAGAGGGGTACCATAAGCTCGGGTGGTTGTGATTGTGTCTCCACCTTTGCTTCGGTGGACGTTTGTTCTCTTGCATCCCTTATCAGCGGTAGTTCCTCACCATCGTTGTACGATTCGTAATAATTATTTATAGCGCTTATGACTACCTTCTTGAACGTGTTTAGTTTGTCATAACCGAATGCATACTTTTTAAGCACGGCTTCGAGGGGAGAATCACGTTTAGACTTGGGAGCTTCGTCCCCAGCATCAGCTGCTGCTCATCATGACGAAGACCATTATTGCTGAACTCACGATTTACGTTATCATCATTTGCGGATTTTTTGCCTTTCGGCTTCTTCCTTGTCTCTGTTGCAGCATGCAAAGGATCATGTGAGGCTGGAAGACCATCCTTCGCCTCGGAGGTCGTGGCGTCGGATTGAGACTTAATTATTTCCGTGAGTCCAACCAGCAGGTTAAGGATTGGCATGCCACACTCAAGGTGGCTCCATATCGTGATGTAACCGAAAAGTCCTCGTACATCCTTCAGCGGTACGCCGACGACGATGTGCTTCCTTTCTATGGTTTGATGACACTTATAGCAGTGTATAGGAGCTGCAAATCCATGAGATGCTGATATACGACCCATATGTGCATGATGTGAAGTTAGGCGGAATGCCGTCATACATAGACAAGCAATGTGTACAACGCATTCCATGCATGTACTCTGGCTTATAGAATATGCTAATGGGCCGGAAGAGCAACCTTCCACGCACGCTGCATGCCCACCAGTCAAGATACGTCTAGATGGATGATGCATGAATGGATACTTGGTTGTAACACGGCGCAACATCTAGATCATACGTTACACTTACTGCGATTGAATTTGCGGATGATGCACTTGTAAGGTAAAATATTGCCCTTCCTCCCCTTGTCGAAATGTTTAAGCGTGCTTGGAGCCATCCATGTTTCGTTCTTGGTGTCGATAAGGCAGTTTACATATACTTCATTTCGCGTTGTGTGCCGGTTGGCTACCTCAATGCTTTCTGCCATTTCATGCGGCAGAATTAGCTTAGATGCGATAATAGTGATCAGCTATGTTATTGCTACTCACATCGGGTTGAAACTCTCAAGCATGGGTGGCTAGTATATCGATGAATTCGACATTTCATTGTCATTAATAGGCTCATGAAACTCTAATTTGGGCCACCTACACGAGACAGGGTGGCCGAGTGGTCTAAGGCGCAACGTTAAGGCCGTTGTCAGAAATGGCGTGGGTTCGAACCCCACCCCTGTCACCACGTTTTGCTCATTATAAGGATTATTTGAAATACGCTTTTTTTGCTAATGCATAAGTCTCTTCATGAGATATTGCTGTATAACTACATACTAGCCTAATTACGTTGGCATGCTTAGTCTGACATCCCAGTCATTGTGGCAGCCATCAAGGAACTGTATGACCGCAGAAATAGCGCCAATCACATAGGGCAAGATGGCCGAGTGGTCTAAGGCGCAGCGTTTAGGCCGCTGTCAGTAATGGCGTGGGTTCGAACCCCACTCTTGTCAAACTTTTTTTGACTTGTTTTGCTTATGCTAAACATCTACAAGCAGTGTGAGTCAGTTTGGTGCAAATTAGAGCTATCTGTGATATCACTCTGGCGTCTTTGTGGAATCTCTCCTGAATTGGGGGAATACATTATGGCAACCGTCTTTACGGCCATGGATAACATAGCCTTCACATAACTGTGCACACGAGGAAAACCAATACACGATAGCACACATTAGAAATTGATACCTGTATAATTTAATGATCATGATATTGCTAGAACCGCTGGCCGGCCTACGTGACTTACCCCATACCTACGGATGTTGAGATTGTACTGCATCCCTTGCGCATAGAGCAGAGCTTTTAATACATATAAATCGTACTTTATATTAAACGGTTATTTGGACAGCGTCTGCTAGGTATGTTCTAGACGGTTTTCTCGATTGTCTGCCGTCGGGTGTCATGTATAGTAGGCAATGCTTGATTTTGCTTGCTTAAAGCCCCTTCATGTTATGAATAATTAATATTATTATTATTGTCTGCATATTACACCGATAGTAATCGTTATATTTTAATGGCGTAATAGGTTCCAGATTTCCACCATTATCGTCAGGATGAAGTTCAGCAACAGTAAGTTTTAGTTATTATGCTTCATTCCACCTTGTGGTAATTTGTTGATAATGCTATATCAGAAGTATCGTCTAGCCGTAGAAAGTCACGCAAGGCTCACTTCACGGCCTCCTCTAGCAAGAGGCGTATCATCATGAGCGCGCCCCTCTCCAAGGAGCTCCGCCAGAAGTACAAGGTGCGCTCTATGCCCATCCGTAAGGACGACTCTGTGATGGTTGTTCGTGGTCACTACCACGATCGTGAGGGCAAGGTCACTCAGGTGTATCGTAAGAAGTGGAAGATTTACATTGAGCGCATCACCACCGACAAGAACACTGGTGAGAGCGTCCAGGTTGGCATCCACCCGAGCAACGTGATCATCACCAAGCTTCGGATGGACAAGGATCGCCACCGCATCCTTGAGCGCAAGGGTCAGTCATCAAACAAGTCTAAGTACACCGAGTCTGACGTCAAGGCTTAGGTTTAAACGCAGGATTACTTTTTAATCTGAGTTTGAACTTGTTTGGGGTGATAATATTGGTAGCATGCGATATATTTCCTCCACAAAGTTGACGTAATCTATAGAGCGTGTGTCTTGCCGTATATCAAGGAGTTCAAAGAGGTAGTTGATCTCGGTTTGGTCCAGCTTCTCTCCGCGGTCGGTAAGCAGTTGTGCCAGGTCTTTTTTATCGATATACCCTGCGATATATTGACCACTTTTCGCCATAACAACTGAAAAAGAGACGACACGTTATATGCATACAACGATCATGTCGCCTCAGTGCATTCATAGATGTTCTTACCTGTGTTGCTCCTGTCAAAGAGCATCAGTGCTTCCCTAACAGCCTTTTCAGTGGGCGGTGTGGAGAAGTGGCTCATGAAGGCGTCCATGAATTCTTCGAAGTTGATGCCTATGCCGCCGTGTTGTTGCTTATAGGAGGTACATACCTTCAGATGGAGCATCCTTGTACACCTCTGCATTGAGGGCATATATACGACGAACCATTAGACATACCTTGTATTATCGCTTCTAAGCGTTTGTTCGATATAACTTGCCCAAGAGACCTGAAAAGGACTCCGAACTGCAAGGCGGTGATATAAGTGGTATAAGGTGTAGGCCAACCTCCGCTTTACTTATTCGACCATCTGCGTCGCTGTCTACCAGGTTATAATGATTCCTACGTCAAATGTGTGCGCTGATTCACGATTCCAACTCAAGTATAGAAGAAACTTGCGGATGTGTAAGGGCGGAAATCGATAAAATCACTCACCGGAACATCTGAATTTGCTGCGCATTGAAACGCAACAACGGTCTGCCGACCATTTTTTACAACGTGAAATGTGTACACTGTATCTAGCCTATATGTGTGGACGTTCACGATACATTTTGTGAGAAGTGAGATTGAGGTTTCGCCATGGGGGATATCCTTTATGCTGTGAATTAGAGACTAGCAGACCAACAACATATTTAAATGACAGCGCCAGGGATTATTTATCCCCTATACATCAAATGAAGCTATCACTGACCCTACGCAATGGGTCATTTCTGACGCCTAAGCTCATTATCGACCGTCTTAAATTCCGTTCTGATTCCTTATTTGGGAAAAAGCAACAGTTCAAACCGACTCTGAGATCTGGTTAGACGTTTGTACAAGTGGTTTTGATTGATATTTCACATTCTATAAGCCTCCAATTGAATCCTACCTTATTTCGGAACCCGAATTCCAATTGTCATGTCTGAACTAACTTCTTTTTCGATAATGTGGTTACGAAGGGATGTTGGTAATACATATATGTTGTATATAAGTGAATGTTTTTGCACATAAAATTTTGTCATTGCTATGGACATGCTATCGATCAGCTGTTAACATGTACTGCAGGAGAGTACCGGGTGCTACCATCGCATGAAATTCCTGCACATATTGCGCGGCCAACGTATGGCAACACTAGGTGCGAAGCTGAGTTGCGGGCCTATTACTCTCGCCCATGTGCCGAGGCTGAGGTGAAATCCGCAGGACAGGTGAGGCGTATGCGCCGTGCCGCGGTTATCGCAGCCAATAGCCTCAAACGTTGCATCGAGGCAACGCGTGAGGGAGTCACCGCAGAGGACATAGATCGTCTGGGTCACGAGTTCATCGTCCAGAGCGGGGCGTATCCAGCCGGCGTCAACTTTCATGGGTTTCCGAAGGCCATATGCATTTCTGTCAATGAGGTGGCCTGCCACGGCATTCCTGATATGCGCCCATTCAAGGAGGGTGATATTGTTTCCTATGACTGCACTGTGTTCCATGATGGTGTTTTCGGTATTTTCGTTATGTTTGTGCATAATGCTGTTTAGGTGACTGCGCTGGAACTACGATTGTTGGTGCTGGATCTGAGGTTGCGCAGCATCTGGTTCGTGTAGCGAAGGTACATATATTGAAAAGTTTACATCGTTTCATCACACTCCAGGAGTGCCTTGAAAAAGCTATTTCGACCGTCGGTCCTGGCGTTGCTTTCTCTCGACTAGCCGAGGTGGTCACCCATCACGCAGAGTCGAACGGTTTCGGTGTTATCCGAGAATTTGGAGGCCACTTCATTGGAGAAATGATGCACATGCCTCCCATGATTCAGTTCAAGCATCCCAGTTCGACGCCTGGCGCCATGAAGCCAGGTCAAGTTTTTACGATCGAGCCCATTATTTGCCAGGGCAAGCCTGATATATACACTTGGGACGACGGTTGGACAATTGCCACGTGTGACAGCGGTCTGTGCGCCCAATTTGAGCACACAGTCCTCGTTACGCTTTCTGGCTGCGAAGTCCTCACACTACCTTCAGCATAATGTACAATATTACTCAATGTCCGGATCATCGTCTGATGCTGGCGAATCCTCCGCATCTTTGTTGCCTTTGCGTTTGATCCCGATAAGTTCGTCTTTGCGATGTTTTTTTGCGAACGCGTCGTCTTCTTCTGACTCATCATTACTGCCGCTATTACCATCATCTATTACATGATGTTTCACTCCCGTACTTGTTGATGGTCCTGAGAGTCTCTCATTCAGAAATGTGTACAATTCGGTGTCTCTGAATCCAACCCACTCGTCCGCCACGGGTTGGCCGTCGGAATTCAGCTTTCGCAGTAGTACCGGGTTTTTGTCCGATATATAATCATATGCGATCCATCTCAGGATTTCCGCATCAGTGCTGGGTCCGTAGACCTGGTCGTCGCCGTTTATCCATTTGAATTCGTACCTTGCGGGTGCAGACGTCGAGTTGCCCTTTGGGTTAGTCTTGGCTGCCACGAGAGCCTCAATAATTTCCTCCTTTGTCATGTAGTACACATTTTGCCACGTGATAGTCAGAAAATGTGCTAAATCTGAGACGCCCATGTCGGCGAGGGTTGCTGGTGTAGACGATTGTGCCTCTGCATTCTCGGAGTTCCCCTTGGGTGGCGCATCGCCCTCAGTCTTCCTCATACCTGGCAGACATCGTTTCTTGCTGGGTTTTCTCTGGTTATACTTAATTGCATCGACTGGGGTTTCGCCAGATTGTAGCAGACATACGAGTCTCTTAATTACGTCGACGGTCGCCGTGTCTTCGAGTGCCTGAAAGAGATCAGGTTTATCTTGGGATACTCGCAGTGGCTTCTTGGAATAGAAGTCATCATTATCCTTCTGAGAAGTCAATTTATTCTGCCATTTACGTGCTGAGCGTACCTTAGAGGCAAGAAATGCCTGCTCCTCGAGGGAGGCGATCCAAGGGTCGTCACCTTCATCACGGTTAAGTGAGCGATTGGTGGAGGTCATCTTCCTATTGCCTTCGACGTAGTTCCCTTCCGTGTCAAAAGTGCCTTCTTCCATCTCTTGTTTCATGTTGAAAGGTTCAATGGCGACGCCGCTGTCATCATTTGCCTGAAGTGGTATGAAGGGAGCTAAGTAACATACTGGCGCCTGCGACTCAAAATATATAGCATGTATAACTAACCTCTGCTGTTTCGTGCCCATCTTTTTGAGAATTGAAGGTATAATCCAATGGGCCATCATGAAGGATGAAATTGGCCTCATCTTCATCAATACCCCTTTGTTTCAGCCGCCTCTGATCCTTGATTTTGCTTATCTGATAAATATTTAGAATCCGGTCAATTAAGTATTGTCTACATACTAGAATACGGCCATACAGCGTCAGATATAGTAATATAATTGAATACGCCTATATGAATAACCATGGCACATCGACATGGATATTTGAGCAAAAGACATCGCATACCTCATGGGGAAGAAACATCTTGGCGATATTGCGATTTTTCGGAGTTTGTATAGAAGTCTTTGATGTGTCTATGATTCACCCGTGGTACACCCGTTGATAGTGCCGAAAGACAATCATTACGCTTGGCCAATGTTAGGCTAATAAAACATCACACTGAAATTTACGAAACCAAATCATTCTTGTCTACATGTTCCCGGTGTAAGGATGGGCGATTCCGATTGTGTGATTCGTGTGTCTGTAAAATGGATGGGAAAGCATTACGAAAACCTTGAAATGCACCTAAACGAGCCCCTGGAGGTATTCCAAGCTCAGATAAGGTGAGAGGTGTTGTTAAATATATCGTTATATGTGCATTCAGCTCCTTAACAGGCGTACCAGCTGAACGTCAGAAGCTGCTGTATAAGGGCATTTTACTTAATAATACCGACCTCAGTCAGTTGAAGCTTCCACATGGAGCCAAGCTTATGCTCATTGGTACTGCGGAGCAGCTGGTCGAACGCCCAGAGAAGGTTCGCTTCTTCGAGGACATGTCTCCTGAGGAGAAGGCCCAGCTCCTTGGGACAGCAAAAGTCCGACGTATACCCTGCGTATGTCTCATATTACACAGCTTAAAATTGTTTAGGGCATCATGAACCTCGGAAATACGTGCTACTTCAATGCGGTGTTTAACTTTTTGCTACCTGTGCATGAACTGTGGGAGTCTATTGAGAAGGTGACGATGCGAGATGATATAGACAAGACGAGCGATCACTATATCTTTGTGAAACAACTCTTAGATATGCGTAATCAGCTCCCAGTAACCCTCAAGCGTTATGTGCCGTTGACACAGGTAGGTGTTGGTTAGACACGGATTCAGAGTATAAATATTCACCCTGAAGACGGCAGTATTCTTCTTGTACCATAGCTATGTATGTGCCTGGCGGTTGTTCAGTATGTTGCGTTGCTTTTACTTCGTGTAGTTGGCTGGCGCATTCACAGCAATCTCACGTCCTATAGTGATGCGTATTTCGATAATTTCACACTCTGAAAACGCAATTCCAACTGGATGGATAGTTTATCAAATGTGCAGGTGACCATGTTACGGCGGATAAACCCATTATTTAGCCGAAAAGACGAGAAGACTGGCACATTCATGCAGCAGGATGCGGAGGAATGCCTGAGCTTGATTTTATCAACAATAAACAACGTTAGCGATGAGAAGATAGTTGATAACGCTTTTGGGTACGTTCTTTCAACATCTATCAAGCCCAAAGAGACGAATGACGGCGCGTCAAATTCGTCAACTGCGAGCATCACAAGGGAATGCAGTAACAAGCTTAACTGCTACATGGGTACTCAACTGAAATCCGTCGGCAGCCTGATGGACGGAATCCTTCTTTCTCTTAACGAGGACGTGCTAAAGTTTTGCGAGAATGCCGGTGAAAATATTATGCATGAGAAGGTTGGCCGTATCTGCTCACTGTCGAAGTATCTGGTCGTACACCTGGTGCGCTTCGAGTGGAAGCAGGAGAGCGAGGTTTCTAAAACGGGGGCTGTCAAGGCTAAAGTATGCCGCCGAGTTAACTTTGAGCGTGTTCTAGATATCACTCCGATATGTTCTGAGGTATGGTGATGCGTCTCCCATAATCTGTATTTCGTACATCTCCCCTGGCAGTTTTCGGTCGATTATTTCGCTTTTGGCGGGGTGAGACGTGTTCATTTTCGTACACTAAGCATTTATTTGTGGCATTTTAATTTCTATTGAGGTTATGTGAATGTTCGTGCTACCTAACACTTTTGCATTCTCACATGCACATAGGAACTGCAACCCCTCCTTCACGCTGCAAACGCGGCGGCGATGCATAAGGACTTTGGGTTGGATCCCACCAAATCGGAAGGTTTCAAAGGATGCGAGTTATATCCTGGTGAATACGCTACTGGTAAATATGAACTGCAATCCATAGTGACACATCAGGGACGCACCGCGGAGGGCGGGCATTATATCTGCTGGTCCAAGGACAATCGCGAAGGTAAGAGTTTGCCGTTTTGAAATGTTTCTGGAAATGCATATAGCAGATCCTTCATCGGATGGGAAGGAGTCGGGAGACTCCTGGTTAATGTATGATGACGAGACGGTGAGAGAATTCTCCTGGGGTGGCTTTGACCTTTGCGGAGGTCGGAGTGACTACCATATCGCAGTTCTGCTCCTATACAAGGCACAGTGTATTCGCATTGAGTCAAAAAATGATGAATCAACTTCGGGTTTGAAAGCCACTGAAGGATAGCCGGAGAGCTGTCATTTGTCAGCGGGGAGTCATCGCGTGCATTTAGAAACATCACCTACGTCAACACCACTGACTACTTTCTTTATAGCGATTTTAATAAAATAGACAACTGCACCCGCTGTGATGAACGAATTGTCACCGCCATCCTTGTAGGGTGTTTTCACCGTAGGTTTTCAGCACGGATGTGAGTAATATCATTCACTTATCTCATCTACGAAAATAAACAAACCTATTTAGATTCATAATGGAGTCGCATATCAACGGATATGACGATGTGGAGTGTGATTACACATCTCCGCGATCACCGGTTGATGATACCAGCAGTTCCACTGTGGAAGCTTCTGCACGTGACGAGACGGATGTAAAGTCTAGTGTCGTGGAAAATGATAATTGTAAGAAGGAGAATTCGCCGAAGCGTGATAAAAGTCCGCAAGCACAAAGGGTAAAGAAGCACGGCGGCCGTTCGTCCTCTCCTTACAGTGAGTTGGCGCGTCCTACGCGAATACTTTCACGTGTTTTACAGGGAACAACCTTCCGAGTGACCAAATCAAGTTCTTCGTTGGTGGATTACACCCTTCCGTTGATGAAAGTAAGTTTACCTTCACACATATGTGATCCTTGCTTTCCCTCGTTGATGGTTAGATATATGTTCACTGCATTGAATTACATTCATAAATGCGTTTGCTTCCAATAATGCTGCCTGAATTATATAATTAATTCCGTGTTTTATGATATCCAACGCTCATTCTAAAAGACGATAATGTTGTCTTCGTTTCAAAATTTACGTCATACCAATGTATTTAAGTAGTGGCATTGTAATTGAGTAGTTTCATTATTGGTTTCTTACCATTTTATCAATTTCGAGCTTTAGATGTTTTGCTTAATGTGCATTTCTGTTGGCATCAATTTAGTGATTTTGTATCAATTTTTATTTTTGTTTTATATTATGTTTCTGTTATATAGACGATATAATGATGTCATATGTATAATATTTGACGTGATTTACTTTGGATTCTACAAGGCTTTATGGACATTAGAGTCTGTCTCCGCAATATCATATCTATACACAGATGTTCTTGCCCAGCACTTCTCCAAGTATGGTACTATCGTTAACACCCAAGTCATGCGCGATTTTGCAACAAAGAGGACCCGTGGATTCGGCTTTGTTACGCTTGTGATTCAGGATAATACGGACAACGTGTTCACAGATTTTCACTGTATTGATGGAAAGAAAGTGGACGTAAGGCACATTCAAAGTGATGCGAATTCATCTCTTAAGCGTAAGATCTTCGTTGGCGGTATATCGAAGGCGCTTAGTGAGCAGATGCTGGAGGATTACTTCCGTCGTTTTGGTGGGATAGAGAAGGTCACCATCATGAGGCAGATAGATGGCAGTTCCCGTGGGTTTGGTTTCGTTTTATTTTCGGTAGATGGTGCGGCGGAAAAGGCATTAGAGGCGCCGAGTCATTATGTTTACGGCACAAAGGTTGATGTGCGCGCTGCTGAGACACGGGGAAAACAAGCGGCATCCCGTCCTGATCCGTACTACATGGGAGCAACCCAAGCGGGCAGCAGGCGTGATAGGGATTTTGGTAAGGGTGCCAAGTTTGTTCCCCCTATGATACCTGGATTACCGGGGAATGCGCAGGCTGCTGTGGCGGCTGCGGCAGCTGCCGCAGCAGCAGCTGCAGCTGCGGGTTTCGACCCACAGCTTTTCCAGCAACAGTTGATGTATCAGCAATACGCGTACTATACCCAGCATGCCGATGACCAGTCTTCCACAAAGGATAGCTCGCGTTACGTGCCATATCGCCCCAATTATTTCGGTAATCAACCATACAGCCAGAACAACATTGCCCGTACTTATCGCCACGATCCATATTGATTATCTGGTGAATGTGGTTGGCATTTGGTTAGTGGCTGTGCACTATCCGTTAACTGCAACAATTGTTGGATTTTCTGAAAATTGGATGTGTTTAACTTTTCGTGTCAACGATTTTTCATTTGGTGACAGAGGTTCAACTAATGACTTAGGTTGTCATTTCTGTCTTAGATATCCGAAGATAAATGCAGGTAGGGTGTTATGCATGAGATTTTAAGACGATTTTGATGCATCATTTCAGCACCTTTTTTCCATTTCCATGACAGATGAAAGGAGTCCCATCGTTGTTTGGCAGCAAATTGTTTCCTGTATCTATTTTAGTCCAAAGATGCCGTGCTTAATGTAAAGTGTATACTGTCCGTACCATACTCCTCAGTCCATCAAAGTCTTTTTGCGAAGAGCGATTCAGTTTTTTCCTTTCCGTTCATCAGAAAGCTGTGCCAGTGCCCTGTTATGCGATGGATTCGTGATTTTGCAACATGATGCCTGAACACGAGATTTGGGTGTGTCAGGATATTTTTTGTTGCGTAATGAAAACAGTTTTTCCAATTAGGCTTATGAAAGTTATATGATCCTACGGAAGTTGTAGATTTCCTATCATGGGATATGGCGTATACAAATGAGAAACAAATTGGTGAAGCACTTTTTACGACTTCCTTATGTTACTACAACTTGACCCCGTATCCATCAGTTACCATTTCCAGTCAACTACTTTGCTCGACTGGATACAAGCTAGACTTCCATTATCACATATTTTCAATAGTTGTTCATTGTCTTCTGTATTCGTGACTTAATTGCTTTAATGGCATACACATGACGGTGTATGTGAGGCCGAGTGTTCCAGCTGTCATTCCATATGCTTCAACATTGGAAAGCAGTTCTAATATAATTGTTACTTACATCAAACGCTGATGTAGTTCAAGAAATAGTATTATCATTAATATTGTACCAGTAACCTTGCCGTATTAACGCCAAACAAAATATGTTTAAATTGTTTTCTTCGGGGCTTCCGCCCCTCAGACTGAACGTCCTAAGATCGAATACGGTATGCAGCGATGTAAAGCCAGGATGTTCAGGTGCTTCATGCCTTAGAAGTCTTTACAACAATCGTAATGAGATGTGTAAGTCTATGGCTTGCATAATATGGGATATTGACGCACAGTTTCAACACATGGGCACTATTCCGTGTCACAGAATCATACAAAGTGTGAATGGATGCCGTCTAGGTCGCGATTTCATTCCTCTGTGTCACAGCCTGTAGGTCACCAATGCATTGGTCGTAATACTCTCTATTACAGACAAAGTCTAACTATCAACAAGTAACAGCTCACTTGGTAGGACTATCTATCGACATGCCCGGTTTGGAGTCTGATTTGACGTCTTTAGAAGCTCGAGTTTCTAGGCAAGGTATGTTTACATATAGGTTCAATTTATTTACGGTATTTAATATGTGGAAGAGTGGCTTGGTTACAAACCTTGATACTGTTTCCACCATTAACGTTTGCGAAGTTCTTGTAATGGCGCTTCTAAAGCCATGTTTCGCCTGGCACACTTTACATCTAGCTGCATTGCGTATGCTCCTAATATCATGCAGACGGATACATCTTGGTAGACGAATGCTCCCAAATAGGACACACGACAGGATCTGTGTTCATCGCTAAAGTGCGTTCTGTTTTTGTAATATTCAGTTTCATTAAAGACTACAATGATGTTCGTATAATGCGCAACCTGAAAGGTCCTGACGATATCATTCTGAAAATTGCTGTGATTGATTCGTGATTCATACCTTGTAAATATGTGTAACCACTGTTTTGCTTATAATAATTTACAGAACGGCTCCATGGTTTTGTGGCCTAATGCTAATTCAACCTACTCGGCGTACAAGAAAATCATTGAGAAGCACATAATGGCGTATGCGGTTGTTCGCATCAGTCTTATCCCTCTGCAGCCCGATCAAATTACCTATCGGAACTATGTCAAGTTTAACCGAATCTATGGACATAAAGGAAGGAAAGTATGTCAACCTAATTCCTGAGCAATTCCTCTGTAGACAGAGCCGCATAATGAAAGGCATCTTATATCTGCCACAAGATAGCAGCGCGGCTGATAAGGTATATCAACATTTCCCGACGAGCCATCATGATTTTAGATCGCCGTGTCTCTTGCCCTCATGTCCGCCGTACAACTGAACCATATGGAACTTAGCATCCGTATGAAATTGGTGGTAAATCTTGCATGATTCATCATTCTATCAGTAATTGCAGCTGAGTAACGATGTACTCGCAAGACTGCGAAGAAGTGTGTCAAAGGGGAATTTGGTGGGTCCTCTGTCGTGCTCTCCGTCTCATTAATCCTTAGGATCGTTTGGCTGAACGTTTGTTTGAATTCCAGACATATGCGCACAAAACTCGATATTTGCTAAACCTTGAGCACGGTGAGAAAAAATATGAATGAAGATAGTCAATTGTCAGATCCGTTGGAGGTACCTGATATTTTGTGGGACGACGAGAAATTATGCACGCTATTCATGGCCACTCTTGCTACCTTCGATGTTCCACAGAGGGTGGAAAAGCTCAACAGCAGGTGAGTATATGGGTGAAATATTGTTATCGATAAAGGGGATGGCATATGTTCTGCCCACGTGTGGTTTTACAATTTGGTCGTCGAACGGCACAGTACAGGCGTTATGTATTCATTACCATGTTTCCAAGTTATCAATGTAATTGCCATCTTCATGAATAATTTCATATCATATGTCAGTATATTATTTCATTCCACAGGATTTCATGGGAGTTGGATTCACTGCAGTCGCATTCTGAGTATATTCGCCACAAACATTCCTCAAGATTAGAGAAGGTATGTATGTATGTATGTCGTAATGCTCCGCATACCTGTGTCGTGGCCATAACGCTGTGTTTCAGATAATCATCCTCGTTATCACCGTCGAGCTTGCCCTGGGCCTAGGTCAGGCCCTTCACAAACTTTTGTAGGGACCTGTCTTGCAAAATGTAGTCTTTCAATATGTTTGAATGTATATCTCATATAATATCTATATATTTAACCTATTTCATTTTCCAATGAAGATAGGATCAACACCAAACATTTAATGCGAGGCACATTGTTTAAGGTATTGAGCAGGTCGGTTCTCTCAGAAACAACTTATGCTGCAAACCGAAACTACTGCGAATTAAGATATGTATGTTGTAAGCTTATAAAGTTACCTATAGTGGCCCCTATAATATATCTGTGCTTACGGAATGCATAGACATTCAATGCATCGCATATGGCTATCATGCAATAATGTAGGTTTTAGGTAAGTAAAATGTACGAATGAAATTTGTGATTGTAAAGATACATGCAACAGTCATACAATGCATCTTTTGGTATGATAAGTTGTGGTGGAAATAAACGCCATTAAATAGCATATTTCAGTATTACGATAATAATTACTAATGATACGAAGTTCTTAGACATTTCTCATCTGGTTCCCAGTCTGATGCCACGCCCCATGAAGCCAGGGCTTGGCGCATTTTGCCTGGAGGCAGGGTGGTATATGTACGGTCCCATTGGATGGACTGATGGAGAAACCGAGCCATGAAATGTCAGCATAGTTTCCAATTTCTTGGCGATATAATCCAAGATCCGCGGGGTCGTTGCAAGAATGTTGGGGTATCCTTTGGTCGGCACCACCTCACGTAGGAAATAGTACGCATGTCCCGAAATAAGTCCTATAATATGTACCAAGGTTGGTGCTCCCATGATAAAGTTGAAGAATAGCATTGCAAATGGTAGTTGATAGGCCTTGACAGTGAAAAAGTAAATGGAGACTGAGTTCCACATGTCACGCTTGGACCAGTAGTAAACGATGGCAAAAAGAATCGAGTCACTCAATACTGGGTATCCAACAGGCCAGTAGAATGCTAAGCTGATTAACGTCACCATAGCAATTTGTAGCAGTATAAAGTAGAGGTATGACCCAACTGAGTTTGCGAAGACAGCATTCTTCTCCAGAAGGGATGAGAACTGGGAAAACATATAGATATGCAACACCCACTTGAGGGAGAAGGGCCCAGCATAAAGGCAGCTGAGAAGTATGCGATGGATGTGGTACTTCTCACGAATCACTTGCCAGTTCAAGAGCAGGGAGTGCTGCGGTATGAGTTGGAAGGTGGTGGCCACGGTGATGATAAACGTGAACGTAATCATAGCGCGTGTGATTCTAGGAAGACCGGCGTACCAGGCTTCTGGGCCGTTAGTGTCCATTCTTAGAACAAACCCAGTACAAATAACAACGTTAATGTTTCCGCCAACTCTGTTGGCAGTTGCCGATGAGATTTCGACGATTCTTCGATGGTGGCAATTGAACCACTAAAACCTTTGAGAACTAGGAGAGATGTCATGCACTCTTTGTTATACCGATAGCTTGCTTTGTAATAGCTTTTGATCAAGATGTTGCATAAAATCAAGGACCACCAATAGACAACATTCTATGAATTTAAATCGCATTATTAGTGACTATGCCAAAATATTATATTGCATTGATGAAATGTTTTATACTACATAAATACCACTTATGCGTGCCATAACACCTTGACGGGTGTGACGAAGCCTCCGCATCGGCGGAATCATGCTGCCATACCCAATGATTCATCTTATACTCGTATCAATAAATTAGTAGATTACACATACAGTGTAATACTTTACATATTAAATTTAAAAGCCGCCATCATCTCGCATGTTTTTTACACAACGTATGAGTAATGTAATCATACAACGTCTCATCGGAGGTTTATTTTCATATAATCGTCATGTAAAATACCTCTCCACAATGTATTGATAGCAGAATGTTATCATTTGGTAGTGGTTAATAGTAGCCTATTTCCTAATGCATATCGCATCTTATATATGAACAATTGATTTGTGTGTGTTGTCTGCTTATTTCACCTCCACAAATTGAGTTCCTTGTCATCAATATGTCTACAATAAGGAGCAATGAAGGCGATAAAGCTCACGAGTCAGGGGAGCTGTTGAGGAAGGATGGCTCCTATCTATCGCATCTTGTGGAACAGATGATGCATGAGATGGGTGTCGAGCACTACGATAACCGGACCGTTCATCTCCTTGTCGATGTTTTGCAACGTGGGTTTTTGAATGCTGTTGTGAATATTAATTGCTACTCTTCCATTCATTGCCACGGCATTGCTTCTTTATGCTAATGTTTTATAGGGGAGTCGCTGTCACTTCTCCGAAACTCTCAGGAGCAAAGCGACAAGCGCATATCGCACGAGAAGCAGATGCTCTTACAAGACTCGTCGGTCGGCTCTAGTCTCCCCAAGCTTAGTGTACGTGTAAGCGAGGAGGATGCCCAGCTGGCTTGCCAGCAGTACATTTCCAATAACGTAACAAAGGCGTCATTTCTCCAGGTATGTGATCTAAAGCCAGCCGAACACATGATTATAGGATATGAAAGAGATGCAATGCTATGTTAATGACGTAAAACTTGGAGTCAGCACCATCGCCATGCCGTCCTCAAAGCAGCAATCGCGAAACTTTATGACGGCAATGCGCTCTGGAGAGTTGGTTTCATTATTACTAAAGATAGATGTCGTGTAGCTCAAGCAATATGGGTTTCTATCCTAATGGCGTGCCGCCACATCTGCCGGAAAGCA
The DNA here is from genome assembly GCA_001077455.2 of Babesia divergens. Taxonomy (NCBI): domain Eukaryota; phylum Apicomplexa; class Aconoidasida; order Piroplasmida; family Babesiidae; genus Babesia; species Babesia divergens. Next base: position 335,796 of record CCSG02000001.1, read on the forward strand.
TCGCGCTTAACACCCTGGTAGGATGGCGTATATAAGAGTAACATGGTTGCAGCTACCCAACTGGGATATGACTGTAAAGGAAGAGAAAGGTGACACCGCATAGGTATGCAAGGTTACTTATTGCAGCCACAACATCTCCTTGTTGGCATTTGTTAATGCTGATCATATGTAGGATCAGTACAACCATTGAGACAATTTAACAGTATTCAATTTCCATTTCCATACATCACCTTGTTACACTTAGTCACACATTCGCACCTATTGAGGGGGTGTATCATGTTTTAAATGTGGATTCCACAGTTGTCTTGCCTCTGCTTTACACATCATGGATGGGGGTTCAATTGCATACTTACATACGGTCACTTTATAACACAAGTGAGAATAATTTCACTACTTATAATCGCATAATACTTCGGTTTGATCTCATACTCAGTATGGCGACCGTAGACAATATTATCGCTCGCTTCGTCACTCTGAACGCGCAGCGGGAGAGCATCGATAAAACTCGAGCCCCCAAATGTTTGCCTGGTGCACGTATCGGTTGTTGCACTTATTCTGAGGAGTTAATCATGCAATACGTCGCCCTCAATGAGGATATTTTGGGGAGCACAAAGTCCGATGCGGTTGGTGGTACCGATGAAGGCGATACATCCGCCTTTACGCATAAGCTAAATGTTCTAACTGATGAACGCGTGATGAGCATATGTGAGAATGTGCTTTATGTGATTGTGTACCATTTAATAGAGACAGGGCAAGCTGATGCTATGCTTGGCGCCTTGGTCCGCAACGAGGCCTTCTTTGTTGTTTTGCCGCAGGCCAAGACCGCTAAGCTGGTTAAGAGTGTTCTGGAGCGGTTATCTCAGGAGATTAAGGACCTGGATGTGCTTTATAAAGTCTTTTCAATTTATCGAAGCTGGTGCGAATCCAAGAATCGGACGTTCCTTGGGCTGAGGATAGAGTTGAAGATAGCTATTCTCCAAATCCTCCGCCAAAGCTACACTACTGCTATTGGCATTCTTGACAAACTGCAGCGCGATGTGAAAGAGTTGGAGGACAAATCTCTGCTGCTGGACATTCACCTTGTTCAGGCAAAGGTATTCTTGCTCGTCCGCAACTTCGTCCGTATGAAAATAGCGTTGAGCAATGCCAAAAATATCGCTACGAACATAAACACCCCAACGTACGTTACTGCAGAAATCGATCTTCTCAGCGGTTTGTTATACCTTGGAGAGAAGGATTACCGAGCTGCTTACTCCTATTTCTTCGAGGCGTATGAAGGCTTTCACATGGCAATCGGCGGTACGTATAGTGTCCTCTTCCCGAATCTAGCGCGTGTAAATCGGAAGGCTAAGGTTCTTGCTGATTTGGTCGTGGAAACTGCCGTCGAGCCGCTCCTCGGTAGTGGCACTGTTCCCGACATCGTTAGTGAGCAGGAGTTGTACAGCTGCCACGCGGCTATGTCCGACATATCCGCAGTGTTCTTTACATTTTACAACCTGACGGAATATCGCAGCGTTAAGAATAAGGAGTCTGAAATGCAGCTGGTTGATGCTTGTGCTCAACATTATATTCGTTACTTCTCGTCCCTCGACTCCTGCATGGACGTGGACAGCAACGACGTTGTGGAAAGGGCCTCTTTCGAATGTGAGACAGAGCCGCTGGATATCAGTTTACTCGCTCGTGCTGATGAGCGCAAGTTAGTACAGTCACTGAAATACCTGCTGCTGACCATTGTTATTACCGGCCGCAACAAGGAGATGGCAACACTGCTAGGAGCTAAGAATAAGCAACGGTTTATCAACCATGTAGAAGTTGAAATGATACAAAAAATTAGCAGCTGTTATGACAACAGTTCTATCGTGGATTTTGAGCAGCTGCTTACTGATTATCGCCAGGTCATTATGATGGATCCTGTGTTGCAACAGGAAGTCCACCGGCTTTACGAGGCGCTCCTTGAACGCAATATTCTTAGACTTTTGGAGCCCTACAACGTTGTTGAAATCGATTTCATTGCTTCGAAGTTGAGTTTGCCTCAGGATAAGGTCGAGAAGAAGTTGGCTGAAATGATATTGGACCACAAGCTTCGAGGTACAATAGATCAGGGCAAGGCAAACCTCCTGATCTACGATGAAGAGGCTAAGGAGACATTTTATGAGGACGTCAATAAGACTATAGGCCACTTAACTCGGGTTATCGACACCCTGTATGAGAAGGCGCAGCACGCCATATGATGCGTCTACTGCGCAGTTCCACTAACACTGAGAACACCATGTAATTTTTACACAGCTTTACAATTATGCATAGGGTTGGTTGATACTCCCATAGCCACTACTATGATGCCTGATTGGAGGCGAAGATGGCATCGCGAGTCTATTGAGCAGGTAAGTTCACGATCCATTTCCTAGAGATAGCATAGCGTCATATCGAGGTCATAGAAGCCGGCTTTATGACACATGTGGTTTGAATGTGTACCCCTTCACGAATTTGTTGCCTAGTTTGCTCTGAAAGGATTCCTTATATTAAACCGGTTATATCATGAGGAAGTGTTATAGCAAGTCATTTTGTTACAGAGGTACGCTGAAAGCCTTCATGTTTGTAACGCCTTCGGTATATTCAACCTCCCGTGCAAGCAGTCGAGCTGCATTGATGTCAGCAGTACTGGGTGGGTATAAATATTGTATCATATTGGAGCGTTTGCACTATTCCAGCCGCGGTTTAATGGTTGGTGTGGGAACTATATCAGTTCCTTTTCTAATAATGCTGTTTTAATGTGCCGTTGTTATAAGTTAGTTGCGTCTTGACACATGTGCTAATGGTAGTCTAGGGATAAACTCTTATGTTCGGATAAGTCATGCTTCTGTATTATAAACGTACAGTCACAGCTATTTGAGGAGCGTTGTTTGAGACGTAGGTGGTTTGTGAGCTGTTCGAAGTAAGGAGATCACTATAGGTCCTGATGAGCAATGTACTCCATGTTCATGCGCAACAAACACGAATACCAGGTCGTCGCCTGCTCCATGTGACACCCTTACATCTAAGCCCTTTATCTATAAGTCAAAGTGTGCTGCTACTCTGTGGTACCCCGTAGAAGATCGTATCTTTTTATCGGCTGGAGATTCACTTGTACATGTGAGTACATCCGTCGTTCCATCACATGTTGCAGGTATGGGATTTGAACATTCCGGATATATCTCACGCTTTCAATGTTAAACTGTCAAGTGTGAGAAAGTTGGCTGTTCAATCTGGTGCTTCTCTCAATTCATTTGTCGCAGCGGGGTTGTCATGTGGCTCTATCTCAGCATGTGATATGCGTGCTGGGGTCGTATTGAATTACACCAGCTCGATTGTAGGCGGTGAAGTGACTGCTTTATCATTCCAGACACATGATGAGAATCTGTTAGCTGCTGGCCACGAGGATGGTAGCGTTGTCATCTGGGATTTACGGCGATATAACAAGCCATTGACTTTGCTATCCGATAAAGGTCACGTCACAGGGATAATCAATGGTTGTAACGTATCCTACGTTGACGGTGCCCGTATGTCAGCTGCTCAAGAGTTACCCGTCTCACACAACCAAGACTTTGCAGATGAGGAAGACATATGGTCATATGTCATGGGACACGATAACCATAAAACTACACCAGCGACTGACGCTCTATCTGGTTCTTTATCCCCCTCTGGGAAGGGTAAATCAACATCGAAAAGAGTTAGGGCTGCAGATACAGCAAATGAAAGGTCTCTAGCCTCAATTTCAACTAATAATCTGTCGTCAAAAAACGCTCCTGATGATGGTTCTATTGGACCAAGGTCGAAATACAGTGGGAGGAGACCATCGCAAATATCAACAGTCAACAAGCTAATGGCTAAATATAGGCTTAATGGTGGTACAAGGCTATACTCTGGGCCACAATCCGTTATTAGAGAGGTAGGCATCTATAACGTTACTGGTGACGTTCTACAGGCCGAAAACAAAGTCCCGCCACGAAAAGCACCAGCTGGCCGTTCCTTGAGCCGTACTGATAAGGGTGTTCTAAAAGATAGAGGCATTCCATCAGCTGTCGAATGCACAAGAGACGGCCATTATTTGTTCATTGCTCGTATGTTTGATGCTTATTTGCAGCAATATGTGCACAGGTCACAGAGGATTTATAGAGCAATACGATGCGAGGAACTATCATTACGTAGGTCATTTTGTAATAGATCCACTTATTAAATCAAAAAACCCAGCTGTCGATGACGCTTATCAACAGTACATGCGGATGATATGCTTTAACGGTGGAGATCATATTTTGTTCAACGTTCGAGACCAATTGGCTGTGCTGGATGTTAAAAGAAGTGCCATCTGTGATATGTTCCCTTTGGAGTGGGAAGATCATGAAACATTGGTGGATCTTCAACATACACACCCTCATAGAAGTGTTGGATTGAAGAGCAAATATGCCACTGACTTCACAGCCGTGCCGAACAGGCGTGAATTTTATGTCATTAATGAAATGGGTGAGCTTTTCGTCATCCATCCAGGTATGCTATCTATCCTTTCGATGTACTATATGCTTACAGATAAGAGAATTGCCTTCAGTCAACCAAATCCAGATGTAAATGATGCGTCTGATTGTATTCTAGAATAAGGAATCCATAAAATTACCAAGATTATATTTGGTGAATTAGCCATATAAGCATAATAAAAATTAATGATAGATATGGATGTCGTATGTCGACGTGATATTAAACAAATATTAAAAGCAATTCCGTAGAAGTAGTTTGGTTAGAAAAAATATAAGGTCAAATCAAAGCAAAGGACTGCAAAGATCGTGCTATAGATTCACTACATGAGGAAGGGTATTATAAACGTCATTATTTTAACCATAGACAATTTGACTTCCCTAGAACACCGTGTTAATCGTTTGCTACACACCCGCCATGCGCTCCTCCAATACATTAGGTACAGTAAATTGGACACACACTAACGCAAGCCACGTGGAATGCGTTAAACTGCAATGGGCAGAGCTCACAGGGCGGCGTGCTCTGCCGCTGAAGTCCCCAAAAGTCGCCTAACCGTTCTTATGCTATCGGAGTTCTTCTACCCTGATGTCGGAGGAATAGAGACGCATATTTGTGCTTTATCTACGAAGCTAGTTGCACTTGGTGCGTGTCTTATATGTTATATTTATGTTCTCCCAGGTTATCGCGTCGTCGTTCTTACTCGTCACTTCGGGGAGCGGCGAGGAATCCGATATCTGTCTAATGGCATGAAGGTGTATCATTTACCGTCACTGTTCTTAGTGAAGCCATGTGGAGTACCAATGTTTTTCGACACCTTTTTTCTTGCGAGATCTATATTAATACGCGAGCAAGTTGATATCATTCATGTTCATCAGGTATGCCATTACATGCCTCTCCGCATGTTATAGTTGCGCATCTGCTATGGCGCATAACTCAGTATCTCCATATATCTATGCTGTTCATGTTATGCTTTTTGTAGACTTCGTCGAGATACGGTTATGAGTTCGCTCACATTGGGTTCCTGATGGGTTATAGGACTGTATTTACTGACCACAGTCTATTCAGCTTTACGGAGTTAGGCCCTGTTTTTCTAAATGAGGTGTGTTTCTGCCGTTTCATGGATATAGCAGCTACAGTCTTCCCGGCATAGTGCCGTACTCTTTGATCATTGCATTTGTGTGTCCAACACCCACAAGGAAAATCTGGTTCTACGAAGTCAATTTAATCCAACATCCATCTCAGTTATTGGCAATGCAATAGTAAGTCCCAGTACCCAATTATCACCTGTGATTAGAATGCATCTTCTTTTATGCCTCCTGATGGTAAAAGAGATGACGGCCGCATCGTCATCGTTGTTGTGAGTCGTCTGACTCCAACGAAAGGAACTGAACTCCTAAACAAGGTGATATCAATTGTATGTAAACGCCATGAAAATGTGGATTTCATCATCGGGGGAGACGGTCCGTTGTATTCTAGTATTGTCGAAGTAATTGATAAGTTATATCTTCACAACAGAGTTACACTGTTAGGTGGGTGACTGATTAGTGTGGATTGTGCATTAATATTATAGGAAGTGTACCGTCCTATAAGGTGAACAGTGTCCTGAAGCAGGGTGACATCTTCTTGAACACATCTAAAAGCGAGTCATTCTGTATTGCTATTTTAGAGGCGGTGTCCTCCGGGTTGCTCTGCGTTTCCACAAACGTAGGAGGTGTTCACGAAATCCTCCCAAGGGATATGGTTCTACTGGCTAACTATTCGCCCGACAGTATAGCAGATCGTATTGATGACGCAATTAGCATGCTCCCAACAGTAGATCGGCATTCATTCCACGATAGGATAAAGGCGATGTATTCTTGGGACATGGTTGTTGCTGATGTGAGGAAGGTATATGATAGGGTATTACGAGCAAAGCCTCGTAGTCCTTTTGACCTTATGTATGCCTATTGGCAGCTGGATACTATCGGGCGTACGTTTATTTCTATTGCAATATTACATTATAGGGGGCGTGTTGCTGTTTTTAATTATCCTCTTACATGTAGAATGGTTGGTAGCCGAATTTCTCTACCCAAGGTTAGTTTCCTTTATAGTTCACCAACTATTGGCAGGGATGAGATTGACATCGCACCTAATTGGTCTGCAGAATGCAGGCTGCGTCAGAAAAAGTAACAATTTCCATTGAGGCACTTTTGATAATATATTATGTTTTATTCATTAGATAACAGCGGTGATATTTGTCAACATTTATAGAGGTTCTTATATGCGAGCTATTTCCTAAAGAAGCACAAACAACCACTATTAACGTTATCGTATTAAGTTGTAGCCAGCATGTCAAAGTAAAAGCTGGTCGAGATCTCGATAAATTGTCTTCTGGTTTAGGAGGTAGTTCGCCTTATATTCTACCTGTTGAATCCATGTGAGTTTCTCTACAAAAAATGAAACAGTGTAATCAAGGTTTCTGCCTACCGTATTCGTGATTAATGTAGGTTTCGAGTAGCAATCTTGTGAGAGAATTCTTGAATTCTAATGTACGCGAAAACAGGTTGAGATGAACTATTCCGGATGCTATAAGTGCCAAAATCACCTTGTTTTCAATAGTAACTCCTGGTTTAAGTTGAAGCAGAGGTTTGCTAAGCATATATCGAATGGTTTCAGAGAGCGTAACCCAGAAGTGAATAGGATTTCCTAGGTTTTTCTTAATTGATTCCATTAGAGGTAAGCTTAAAAACTGGTTCATGAGACTTTCAAATCTTCCTACTTCTTCCTTCAGAGCTGCGTTGTGCAGATTTCGCACAAATATCTTGCAACGCTCTTCTTGGAGATATCTTGTCTGGTCCTCCAAACTCTCCTTAAAAGGAAAGTACTCATCGTCTACAGGGCATTGCGATCCTGCTAGGATTTGTTGGACAGCAGGAAGATCCATTGATTCCTCCAGATTACGATACGATGTTATAACCTTCGATAGTAGAGCCATGTTCCCGCCGCTAACCTTATGCAATGCCCTTGCTATATTGTCACAATTCCATATCTTTTCACGCAATAATGAAATGGATAATGAGGATTCAATCTCAGGAACATCGAGAAATACCAAAGCAGATGGGTCTATGGTCGATCCAGATCGTAGTTCTGGAGCTTGCATGTATACGTCATTGAGTCGATTGTGTAGCTTTTCGTCAACCAGTTTAACAAATGGTATAGACGAATCTGAGATCAGTACGGACCTATGCTTGTTGGTTTGCAACGCAGATAGCATCTGTCCTAAGAACGCAGTACCTCTGTCATTTAAGAACGGCGACCGGCATAGCTGGTCAACTCCATCCAAGCACAATACCCATCCTGTTTTTAGTTGCTGCGATAAATTATTATATATATTGAAGAGATATGATGTCACCTGGGCGTATATAAAACGATAACGCAAAATTTTCGTACCCATTTTCCCGTTAGAGCAGAACTAGGATGCGCTTCACAACACTGTTCGAGCTCAACCTTCTCAGCAATAATTCCAAGTGCAACGATACCATAATAGAAGGCTTCAATATCATTGATGGTCGACGGGTCCTTTATTCCCATGGTCCAAGGAGCATGCAGCCGTAGAAGCTTGCAGGTATCAAACCATGTGCTTCCATTAATCTGCATCAAAATAACTTTTACAAAATGAACAAACGAACCTCAATGTTGCCGGATATAATACGCTCTAGGTGTGATGATAATCGTTCATTCAATTTCTTGTGAGATACTACATCGTGTATGCATTTGCGATGAAAGTGAAACGTACATATTCGTTTAATGAAGATATTCACATGATTATACGTCTCTGCGATGACTTCAGTAACGTTGTCGAAGGCATAAGTGCAATGCGCAGACTCGACGCCCTTGAGTAGAGGATTCTGAGATATTAGCGATGATGACCATTGCATCAGCATAACCTATTATGTTATATAGTCTCAGTTGGAGTGCTACTATACACACCTGGAAGTTATGATTTGCATTGACTTGGAAATCATAGTAGCAGAATGTATGATCTCTGTTATGCTGCTTGATGAAGGATTTAAGCAAGGTTGTCTTGCCACGACCTTCTGGTCCGACTAATAGAACTGTAAAATTATGGATGCGTATTACAAAACGTATAACGGTACAGGGAAGATCTAGCGAATGTATACATATACTAATCTAAATAGACGAAAATACACATTTGCTCTACCTTGTCTTCTACAGGCACTAAAGACTGCTTGAGACAACTGGGATTGCAAAATCCGCAAAGAAGTCGATGGAACAGTGTGCATTGAAATAATTATTAATCAACGCAAAATGTGTTCATGACCTTAATCCGAGTTCCGTGAACCCAACTCGCCAAGTCGACGCCACATCAGCTTTACAAAATCATCGCTCTGTATGGTTTCATGGAAGGCCCTGCAAAGCATATCGTAGGACACGGTAACTGTAGCTTCTGTTGGAATACGTTTTGGTGACGCATGGCCATGCGATGCAGCAGGATGTGGGACGTCAACAGTTGGGTTGCGGTGGACGGATTTGGCGGTATGCGATGGATTTTTGTTATTTGTTAGTGGTTGGAAGAATGATATCAACCGCTCCACTTCCTTGGTCACTCGATTGGACTGTTCTGGCCTACTAGACTCCCTAGCAATTGTATCCGATGATAGATCATGGCTTCGGTTTGCGTGATGAGGAAAGTGAGGCATCTGTTGTGGCGCATGGATCCCTGGGCGTAAATAGTCATCCTTTTTAGGAGGCACGAACGCAGTTAGCGCTGAATCAAATTCCTAAAGCAAACATGGACTTAAATAGTATAGACAACATACAGGAGAGGGGGCAGGTGCGTGAAAAGTATTTGACGCAAAATCCTGTCCAACCGGTGGCTTTTCTGAGGTACTCAACCCTGACGCCACTGAATTATTCTTCTTGCTAAAACCAGATAGAGGGGTCGGATTTATGCTAATAGCATGAATCACATCAAAGCTCTTGAGGCATTCCTTCTCGTCAAAAAACCAGAGACCACGAATATTATTCATAGTTTTCTATCACATATTCACCTTAACAAACAAGCATTACCTACCGTTACCATATTCATAGAATGGTAAAAAATGAAGTTGGAATCCAAGGTTACCTGGAACTCCGGCGTAATGTACTCGATTAGGTGATCCTCGGATTTCCGGTTTACCAGGATAAAACTATTACAGGGGACTCCATTTCGTTGAATGATGTAGAGAAAACCTTCAATTTCAGCGCGTACCCATCTGATGAGAAGTGCGATGAATGGCATCGTAAACGTACTGCTCGTTGTTGTTCAATTCGTATGCCGTTACAAACGGTGTTTGGAATATGATTCTTTCGACTCGATCATCCAAATCACGCAACAGTTTAAGGCTGATATTGCTGCGCATTCGCTTGACCTACTCGCAATGACGAGAACGAACTGCGACATACCTCATCTAGAGATGAAGCCGCGCATGATGCGCCTTGCGATGCATTTATTGCCGCTCCGGGAAAAGGCATTAAGTGAAACGATGTATAATTATATTAATAGATAAGTGTTATTTATGTGCCGGCATTTGTAAAATTGAATTATGTCATTGAAGGTAGTTTGGCTGTATGTACTACACTACAAGCGATTAGGCAACGGCGTTTCTGATGGGCATTTTTCTGACAAATTTACAATTCAATACAATTTATGAAAAGTGGTATGCTATCAAATCGCCTCTGAGTTGGTCCTTATTATTCGTTCAATAATCTCACTAACGTCAATTTCATCAATATCGCCACCTTGCTTTTAATGTATTATGTACCAGTGGCCATTATTGCTTATTTTGCTTTAATCCGATTAATCGATGCGTTAGATATGTATGCGTCACATTGGTATGAACCGTGTCTTATTCCTTCCTTATTAGTAGAGCGCTGAACGCGAAGACACCCTCACCAATGCATAGGCACACTTTTTAACCCATTAATAGGATCTGACTAATGAATCTAACTTCAAAATTAAAACACTACATTACAAGGGTTGCTCTACTCCCGTTCCTTTCCACCGATGTTGGACATGTAAAGACCAACTGCATACGGCACCTTGTAATCCCTCACCACCACCTTAGACAGCACCATTGACACATAACTGTGAATGCGATGGGCTAGCGTATCCGTCTCTGATGTCAAGGCAGCGCGGCCGTCGAGGGATGACAGCAATGCCGTCGCAGATTGTAGCGCTCTCAAGAGTGATATAAAGGACTTCTTCGAATAATCAAATGACACGTCACTAAACTGTGACAACGCCGTCTCAACAGTATGATGCATGGTACTATTGAAATACAGATCCCAATGATCTTCTGTGAATTTTCTCTCGACATCATCAATCGTTAATTGAAGCGATTTTTCCAGAGCCCTGCAAGTACCTAGCTCCCCTTCAATAATGGAATCAAGTGACATATGGCCCAGTATCATTAAAAATTCATGTAGGTTGGGGATTTGGAAAGGGCGCTGCAGTAGATGGACATTGTGAGATTCCACAACTAAAGTCGCTGCAGATTGAAGAGCTTGCCATAATCCATCCTCATAAAGTATGCGGGGTACACGAATGAAGTGATTGCCTCGGCTCTCTTTTGTATGCAATTTCGGGATGTCGGAAACCGATTTCATCATATGGTCCACGTGAAGTTGGAAACCAACGCATGCGAAAACTATATGTTTACGTAATTCATTGGGATCCAACTGTAAGTTTAATTGGGATGCATAGGCGATGACATCGTTTAATAGCGAGTTCTCTACAGCATCAATTATCTGGGTCAGACGAGCCTTCCGAATCTCCCTACCCTTTTCGATACAACCGCACAAGCTTATTGTATTGTGGAGGCTTGGATTCATGAACTCATATATAGTCAATAAATCAAGCTGTGATAAAGCCATCCTGTAACACACGATGCAGGTCGTATACTGCCGTTCAGACTCAATCGTCGTTTCATCAACCACACTCGATATAATACCATAATTATCGATGCTGGATACAGTGCTGCCCAGCTTATGACAAATACATTCGTCCACGGATCCTAAAATCCGATGCAAAACGTCCGCCTCACCGATAAATATGGGCTGAGAGAAGGCATAGAAAATAATAGATCCCTTGTTGTTGTATCGCATATCGCTTTGTGCGATCATGCGATCCATTGGCCACACAGACGATTCGGTTAACAAGGCATTCTTCAACTGGCTACCATCGAATAGCTTGCGCTTCTTATTCTCGCCGCCTACATCATTGAAGTTTACGTGGTTTACACCAGGACGAAGGCGTATCTCTGGCGTATCTGAGAATTTATTGCCACAGAAGCATAATGAAACAGCCAAAGTCATTGGCACACTTTGCATGTTGGAATCAGGAAATGAGCGCTTTATTGAAACAGCGTCCTTGTAGTATTCCAACATATAGCGCCTGAAGTCTTTATCTGGAATTAAATGCTCAGCATTGATATCGAAACCCGCCATATGCAGTACATCCTCCTTCAGCCTCAAACAGTAATCTGAATTCATATAATCATTGATGGAATCCCTCACAAGAGCACTCGTTAAACGTAGTCTGCCCTCATTAGTGCTAGTAACCTGTATTAGATCATTCCGCTCCTTCAGTGAATCGAAAAATTTGATATGCCAGAAAATACCTGTACTCCATATATCATATCCATCAATGGGTAACTTCATCGAGCATATGCCCTTCATTCTAGCTTCCGAATTCTGCATGATTAACTCCACACTATCCACGGCAGCTTTAACAATAGGATATAGAGGCGAAACATCACTGCCTAAGGAAATGCGATAAATGTCATTTACCCCGTTAATTAGACGCTTAGAAGTTCTGTAAAACTCTGCCATGCAACGCCCCGTAGCAATAGCTCCATCAGCAGTAGTCCTTGCTAAACTCTTCATAGCGCTCGCCGTGTAATATGCGATATCTGTAACGGTGGAATGACCATCCTTATCGGTGTTCGTTGAACCACTAGACAAGACGGTATTATTATCTCCCTCTGCACTAGCGTCTGAGAGGCGTCTTCTAACAAAACCTGCAATAGCAGCAGTAATATCTCCAGTGTACCTCGCGATTGACGAAGCCATAACAGAAAGGCGGTCTTTAAAATGACTACCTCTGTAACCATATTGCTGGCTATACACTTTCTCCCCAGCACTTTGTACACATCTATCACATGAAATATAAGGATGAATTATGTATCCCGGACCCTTCTCAATGTGCTTGATGTACATGTCGAACAAATACTTTGTACTACCACATCGGTTGAGATATATGATATTTTCATCATCTGCTTTGTGGGCTTGCCTTGGGGTAATTTCAGCATTTGCATTTTTCATCACCATGCCTGTCACATTGTTCCTGTTGACTTCAATGTTTGGAGCATTCAATAACACCCTACTTGAGCCATCTCCACAGACCAGATCCTTTTTAGATTTATGGCATCCACCATCTATACGACAGTATATATCACAATTGGTGAATAAGGGGCAATGCTCCTTTACTGTCTTTCTAAGTTTCTGGAGCATAAAACTGTCCTTTGACTTGGGAGCTTGTGTCAAGATGATACTTCCAATTTTACGTAAATTTCGCAGAAGTTGGCGAGACATTTCTTTTGATAGAGGGAACCCAACTTCCACAGCATTGGATTTACTGGATATTTTTGGTTTCTTCACCCTAACATGTCTCAACTTTCTTGCTCGTTCATAATTATCAATGATGCTACCAAGAGAATGAATTTTCTTGATTCCAGAATCATTCTCAATAGCATGACGCGTGACAACAGATACGGTCTGTGTTGGATCTGAAGTAGTAGCATGAGCACTGGGCCCTACATCGCTAATGGAAGCCAGGGCAGTGCTTAAGGGAATTTCTTTTGAGCTGACCGAAGCGCCTGCAGCTGCAAACAACGGAGCCACATGTAGGCCTTTATCATTGGGGTCATGTGATGAAATGCCGAATATCTTTTGCAAGCCACCAGTGGAAACGACGTTAACACTCAAAGTCTTTTCTGCATTATCAGCGGCGGGACTTACATTTGATTGGACGGAAGAATCCACATTACCAAACTTAAATAATGGTGTTCCAGAATTTCCTTTGTCACTTAATGAAGAGACCCCAAAGGAAAAGACGTTACCAGTGTCCTTGTTGGATGCAAAATTTGATGCGATTTGGCTTTTAACAGCGTCATCAGCAGATGAGGAAGCGGATTGTTCGGCCTCCTTGGTAGCTGGATTACTTTGAAGGAACGCAAATGGGTTCTTATCCTTCACATCGTCCGAAGCAGTGATCGATGATGTATTACTTCTGTCAATTTGATGGCTGGAAGAAGCCCCAAAAGTAAACAGAATAGGGGCAGCTGAAGCATTAGATTGAGGATTCCCCGAAATGTGGGTGCTGGTATCACTGGCTGCTGTGGAAACGCCGAAGATGGAAGAGCTACCTCCGACATTTGTTGACGTGCCAGCACTACTCGATGTAAACGACTTGTTGTCCACCTTAAAGCCTGTATAACTGTTGTCAAAGCTAAATAGGCTACTTGTTGTCTGTGTATTCGTCGCGCCAAATGCCCGTGGCTCTCGTTCTGCAGTAGAAGTTCCACCAGCTAATACGTTGTCAGCCTGATGTGATGGAGCTCCGAATAAGAAAGGAGTTGCATTTTTCGTCTGCAGGTCGAAAATTGCTGGAAAGGACGACGAGGAAGATCCAAATGTTAAAGGAGGTGCCTCAGCTGTGCCCAACCTCAGATCGTTACAGGATGCGGCGGCGAACGTTGGCCCTTGGTTAAATTGAGTGGCATTAGAGCTGAGACCTTTTGTAGATTGCTGCGTGTCCAATGATACAGAAATGGCAGCTTGCATATCTTCAGACAATGGCGGACCCTGAGTATCTGGCCCAGTCCCATTAGGGTATTCGAAGTCAGGGTCAAAGAATTTCTGGCGTGAACCATATGCATCAAACTTCTTTTTCACGATATTGCTCGTGGTTTGAAACTTGTTAGCCAGCTTCTGCAAAGAGGCGCTGTCATAGGTTAATTGGTCACCATTTGCCTCATCAAGTCGAAGAAAAACCTTTGATTCATCCTGAGACAGTGTTACATCGTATTTTGTGAGGAACTTCTCAACATTCTGATTTGGTTCATCAAGGAAACCGAAAATGCTCTTAAAAGTATCCATGCTGAGAGGATTTACTCCACTTTTTGCTATCTTTCGAACCACCAGTGTTTGCAAAAACAGCACCCTCAAACATATTGCAAATCTGTTCATGAGAGCTGCATGTAGGGCTGTGCAGTCGTCATGACGCATCAGTTGAAAGTAGCGATAGAGGTTACCGGATGCAGCCGAGTGGCAAACCTCAATGGCAAAGGTCACTAGCCTGTTTGTTTTAACGTCTTCAGGCATACGCTGCCGTATGTCACAAAACGTTGCGGACCCCCCTGGCAATAGGAGCTGGGGTATATGCAACAATAAGCGATAGGACCAAAACTCGGCCTCATGCGGCGACTTGTATACCAGAACGTCCATGATTTCATCAAAATGCAGGTTTGCGTGTTGGTTACGTTTCATATTAGGCTTTCTTCGGCTGGCACTGTGATATTTGTGCACATCTTCGTATCCTTGCATTAGCTTGTCTAAGCACGTATTCAACAAGCCCGAGTTCTGTGCAATGTCATATTCTTCATTTTCACACAAAACTTCATTGGAGTAAATGAGGAACCTGATACTAATCTCAAAGCACTCGATATATGCACGGTGCTTTGTACAGTGCTGCACAGTGAGGTCCTGCCAAATGCTACGAAGGCGATCTCGCAAGAAATTGTATACATCCAAATAAGAGAACCGTTTCTCCATAATGTATGATTTTCTAACGATATCAGCATCAACAAAGTAGCACAAGATGTTGTATATCGTGCGACGACACCAAACCGCGGGGCGTGTTTCCTCCGGCTTAAACACCTTGCTTGCATCAGAGCGCTGGAAACTCTTCAACGCAAGACGGGGATTTACTCTTGAACTACAATATCGTTCCAGGTCGCTGGCGGTGTTCATCTCAAGCTTATGCTTGATCTCTTTAGCCGGGCACATTCCCAGAACTTGTCCAACCATCTTGCTGTTATGCGTGCCACGGAGGAAGGATGATGCCTCCTGGAAGCACAGCAATGCAACTCCAAGATCGTTCCCATCTAGAGGACGCAATAGTGGATTGCTAAGAGAGGAGCTTGCTGGATGACCATTGCCTAGCAATGCATAAAATTAGATTATATAAGACATACCTGAGGGCATGGAAAGATAATCAGGAGGATGGCACGTCATTTTGAATGGAATGCATCCCCAATGCCTGCGATATGTGCATCACTCTGATAATAGAGGTGTTATATGCATTGTAACTTGCAAACCATGACGCTGCGGCGTTGCTCCGCGCAGCATTGAACATAGATAGGAATAAATAGACAAATCAAACGGATGAAGGCAATATTTTTATTCCATTTTGATGTACAATACATTGATTATATTCTATATAGAGTGGCATCATAATCATCCAGATTGATTTTATTCGTTTAACCGCATAATAGGAACTCTAGTGCATAGACCAGAATGTGTATTTCTGGTACATATAATTTTGAGCCTTACTACTGTTACTTTTGCATATTATGAACTGTACATCTTTATGCTTTGAGAATGTTATCTGGCGTATGCATTTTCTTCTTTCTACGCTATTCCTCGCAGCAACGTCTCTGCTTTTTCTTCCATACCCAAAAGGTGCGCGCTATTGTTCTGAAACGAGCAATATGAATATCACGGCCTTTATAGTAGTTGTAATACACTAAACGTGTCGTAGCTTCGTCTTTAGCAGCAGTTTCCACATGTCGACTATATATGACACGCCTTTTATTTTGGTGAAATCTCTAAAGGGTAACACCTGCAATGGTCTTTCACAGCCCTTTGATTTGTACGTTTTGTATGTACTTGCGTGGCACATCTCCATATGTTGATGTAATGTCTTATTCCTAATGGAATGGTTCATACCCGAAGCCACCCTCTCAACTTCTTTAGGTGCTAGAATTCTTATATTACCATGCAGTCGTACAGCATTGTTCTTCATCACCTTATCAGGAAATTTTGATAGCATTTTTACAAATGGTTGATAGACGGATTTATCTTCACTCAGGTATGCTAACACTCGCTGGGTGCTTCCGAAATCGATGGCCCCGACCATGTTATATGGTATAGTCAGGCACAGTGCATGCAAATTTGCTGCAACAAGAGCATCCAACCTTGATACTATGTATCGTGAAAATGCCTGGTTCAGCATGACCCGTGCAGCGTAGTGATGAATGTAGCCAAGGCAATGGTAGCATCTCTCAATTACCTATTAACAATGTCTGGCAAAAACCTAAAACTCACACATAATATATCGGAGTTTGTCAGGGTATAGCACTTATGATACATATATTGGAAGCAGGTCAGCATCAACCGCCGGATTACATCTGTAGGAACAATGGCATCGTGTGGATAACCCTCCGTTACCATGCAAAGTAATAGGCACGCAGATTTTGCGCTTAAACTATTGTAACAGCCTTCTCCATGCTGCAGCAAAGAATCTATATGCTGCTTAGTATAATCATTGACCATGATTTTTGCCTTTTCCATATTCTGTATTAATAGGCCATTGGTGTCAAATAGCGAAAGTATCTTGTCAAGCATCATCTGCTTAAATTTAAATCTAACGAATCATAGATTTCTTGCCACATAAACTAACCTAATAAACTCGTCCACGTCTCGCTGCAAATGTGATTCAAAATTACCATCCTGTTGCTTTAATTGCCCGTTGAGATCCTTCAGTTCGCTTATGACATTCTGGGTCGCAACACCTATTATGCCGCAATGTTGAGATGCTGTATCGCACACTGAGGAATAAAGCTCGTCTATGATCATACGGAATAACATTACATCACCATTTATATAAGCAGCTCTGATGGCATCAGTAGACTGAAGAAGTGACATCTTGATAGTTGAAGAAACATGTTTATAATCACCCTCCCTATGTATTCGAAGCGGGAGGTCATGACTAATAGCTGGCAGCTTGTCAGTTAACGCCAATACAATTGTGTCAGATACAGCCACCGCACACCTCTGTAAAGTATTGGCAAAACAGGGCGCCTTCCACAAGCCTGTATCTCTCTCACTCACCGCCTTACTTAGCATATTGATCACAACTTTACAAGATTTTATAAGCTCCGAAGAAGGTGTATACACGCTGCATGACTGCCTAAGCAAATTCTCGAGGCATGACACCTCTACAACCATATCATGCTCTATACCTTCATTTGCATAATTGGCGCCACGCATTCGTCGATTCCTCATCAGTACACTCTTTAAAATGTCCACCTGAAGTCGATTAAGCTCCGCCAAAGGAACCGGCGATCCATCAAAATGCTCTATGCCTATGGAATTGTCATTAACAACATCCATGGATATCACACGTTCACTGCAATAAGTGTGTACAGGATGCAAATATGATGTGTTATCTTGATTGGTTAGTTCGGCTTGAATTTCATTGCCACAGCTGGCGCTTGAAGAAGGTAGCACAGCACCTAGCGTCCATGCAACTTCATCGCACTTGCTCAACGGAATGGATTTTCCATTTTGCAGGGTGTATGCCATACACTTTGATATACATTCAATGAGGGTACGATGTTGGGTTGATGTAAAATACAAAAGATTTTTAGCAATGGAGTCGAAGAGATTGTAGAGTACCCTACGATCGAATAACTGGTTGTCGCTTATTATTCTCAAGGCATCCAGCAGCTTTGAGGGGGGAAGATGATGGCAGTGTGAATTTAATGCATTCAGCACATAATGGAGGCCAGAACCTGAATAAATAAATCAGCTGGGCAGAGGTATATTCGAGCCATATCACCCTTTGTAAATACATACAACGTAGACATATATCAGAAAAACGATAGCAGCCAACAAAGAACATCGTGAATCAACATGTGTATATCGGAAAAGACAAGATTCATACTATGATAAAACCAATTAGTACCTCTTATGGAATCCTTTTTACGCTCACATGTCTCCAGACGAGCGATGACACCTTCATGAACGTGTATCGGTCGACGTATAAGTTGCTGCTTTCTAGGAATCTCAACAACGGTGTTCGCTGGCTGTTCAACGACATCCATGGCTAGAGTCGCAACACATCTACAGTGCAAGGGAAAGGAATAGTTGCCGAATACGAGGTCATCCGTGCAACAAATTAATAGAATCTTAAATACACTGTTGCCAGTGTAAGTGCGATAGATGCATCGTTGGCATTCTTAAATTATTTTGATGTGTATACAGCCGTGGTCACACCTCAGCCTCCCTATTACATACACATACGATAACACTAAAAATACGCTAGTCTTTTAGTATTCCGCACTTTTTACGGCAACTACCTTGTATTCGTCAACCAAAACCAATGGGATGACTGTAATAAATGGATATACAATTGTAACATTAACATGAGTTACACAAAATGGATGACAGTCGTCATCCCATCTTACTTCTTCTTAGGTAACTTCCGTTTAACAAACTGGACAGGCTCCTCGGAATCCGTTGTATTAAGCTGCAAGTATAATTATATAGGAGCTACATATTACAGTACCTTCTTTTCAAAGGTTCGCTTCTCTTGCAACTGAAGGTCATCCATATTTAATAACGGAGTTTCATAGGTAGCTTCGCGTATTACGTCGAACATATCAGGCTCCCTCGGTGGGTCTTTTGGAGGGTTTAGGTATGGTTCGAGGGAAACGATGGAGTTCCCAAATACACTGTCCTCTGGTTTAACCACTTCCCACTGTCCAATGTGAGTTGTATACTGGACAGTAGGCTTGACCGGTTCTGAAGGCATGCCTTGGTTACTAGGCGCATAAGGATCAGCTGGCGATGGTCCATCTTCAGGTTCACTTTTAACATGGGCATTATGATCCAAAGAAGTTGCTTTTGTACATTCCGCTGGTTCAACAGGCTCCAGCTTAATTTTGATTTGCGTCTCAGTTTTAACAGCTGGAGTAGGTGTTGATGACGTAGACACTGCGATTGATGCTGTTTTCATAGTCTCCTTCGACCCATCAGGCACACTGGGAGATAACGTCGGCTGATGATCCATCCATCTGATCTCCCCAGTGTGAGTATTTTGATAGTAACGTGCACCTCTAGATGGGTCAAACTTTAGAACCCAATCTGCGATTAAATATAAATTCACTAATGACGTGACCTACTCGACGTTAATGAACTGGAGGCCGACGGCAAAACACCATCAAAATCATGAGGCCGTTTCTTAGTTTTAATTCCAGTATTATTGTTATAATACGTTAGAGTTCCATCGTCATGGTCAATAAATGCCATCCATGCTGTAGCAATGTTATTCGAACACATGCAAGCACCCACTCGTCTTCGCAGTAGTGTCCGGATCGTTCACTGGGGCTCCGGACAATACACGGCCGATGGTTTCAGCAATGCGTGCTTGTTCCTTCTCCTTGTCTACAGGTGGCCTTAGTACACGCCCGTGCATAAGGATTGGGCTGCTTGTTAGCCCAGTATTTCCAATTTCCTCCAGACTGCCTGAGCCGTCCACAGTCACAGCATTGAGGCGAGCTATCTCGGCTTTTTCGAACTCATCTTGCTCCTTCTTTTCAAGCTGTCGACGATGGGAATCTATAAGCTTCTTCCTAAGCGATGATATATGCCTGGCTGATGCCTCATGGTTCTTCACGTTCTGTGAGAAAGTGAGAAATTAAATCGAATTACTAACCAGCGTAGAGCCAGATATCCAGCATTTGCAAACCTCGCAGTAATGCTTCTTTGAGGATACCCAGTAGTCCGTCATTATGGCGATAGCAGACAGATAACATGGCAGTCCATATGCGATAGTACTAGGTCAAAAGTCCCTTGTCTGTAAAATTAATAACGTGACATATCAAAATAATCTATAGAATACAATATGTTATGCCTTATACCACGATTTAGAACCATTGATCGACATTAACTAACATTGCGTCCATCATTAGTACTTCGTCAGATAGTATGATGACACATAATGGCTCAATCAGCTTTCGCTACGACATATAATAATGTGTATATATAATTACTGTTAACGTGAAGCAACTACTAATGACAGGAACATTTCCTAATAGCAGATAAAATCATTCTACACATTGGATGGTGCCTTAGTCAAAATCAGTACACATAAGAATGAAGCTAAAGTATGTTTATATTGCTTTATAGTGATGGCATTGAATGCGCGATGCATGGCGAGGAAGTAGTCTGATATGATCATTATGAAGAAGAAGTTAACCCCAAATGTATTTACAATCTAGTCACTCATCACAAGATAGAACAATTCAAACAATAAAAACACAATAGAAAAACTAGAATATATTGGATAAGCACATGTAGATAACTCAATATTGATGACGTAGCCGTCGTCGATGCTGCCCGACAATATCCGCACGACCACGTTCTGAATGTGAACAACGACTCTTACCCACTGACAAACTGCAACCACAATACATTATTCAACCGTACCACTAAGCGGTGTGCTTCTAACGCTCCATTTTTACGAGTAGACGCCTTTTTTGAGTACGGACGTACAGGACCACGAGTTCTGTTCGGATCATACGATTGGTTGCGTTCAGTACCGCAGTCGTATTGAAACAATTGCGTGCAAGTGTGGCACAGCTGCTATTGCACGAATTATAGACCATATTGACCTACAGGTTCAACCCAACATGGAGGTCGGCCAGGTCTTCGTCAAGCTTTTTAACGGCAGCACCGCTGTCCTCGACGTTGTTGAAGCCGAAACTGTAGCTAATCTGAAGGAGAGATTGGCTGCCATCTACAACTTGGATGGTTGTGGTCAGTCCCTTTGGGCTGGTATCGTGGAGGCCGAGGATGCCGCCCTCGTCACCGAACTTCTCGGTGAGGACAAGACCGTTGATCTAGTTCACCACATTGATGTTTGTGGTGGTGGTAAGAAGCGTAAGAAGAAGCAGTACACCACACCAAAAAAGATCAAGCACAAGAAGAAGAAGGTCGCGCTCTCTGTGCTCAAGTTCTACAAGGTTGAGGGTGACAAGGTTGTAAGGCTGCTCAAGGAGTGTCCTAACAACACCTGTGGCAAGGGTGTATTCATGGCATCGCACCACAATCGTACCTACTGCGGAAGATGTGGTCTTACCTACATGCTTAACGCCGATGAGTAACTCACACTTAATTTGATATAGCATCTGCTACATGAAGGAGTTATTTGTCCAGACTGATATCGTGTATGTATTGTTTGTGACTAATTTTTCTATGTATCTTAAGTAGAAATTAGAGTACTCCTAGTTTTCGGATGCAAACATGTCGTCAATTTCTTCCTCTACCGCCGTTGAAATGGTAGGCCTTTTATCCTCTGGTGATACGCAATCCTTCGGCGACGTAGTGGGTGGCGTTGGGTGCTTCTTCGTTTTGGACATTTCAGCTGTACTTATGTCCTTTGGTGCAAAGGATTCCTGCGAGGAAGCAGCCTCCATGTCGCTGTACTCATCCACTATAATGCCAGATTTGTCAGCATATTTCTCGGTTGTTGGCAACTCCCCTTCAAGGGATTGAATCGAAGGTGCTTGGCATTCTCTTGCAGCATCAATGGCAGTCGCCTCGGCACTCTCGGGAACTGAGAGCATATCTTTGACCTCAATCTACGACCCATATATAGTATGCTATCGCAGCTAACCTCTTTAGACTCCCAATACATGTCATCAATGATAAGACGCTCCGCCAAAGCAAGCCGTGTTCCAGGAACAACGTGCAGCCCACGGCTCGTGCACTGCAGCTTCAATTTCTTGAGGCTAGTGCTAAGATAGTCCTGCGCATGAATATAGAGAATAACTCGATAAGGCTACATACATATGCGGTTTGACGCCATTTCATAGGCAACTTCGAAAGAACACCAAAGAACACAACCTCTTGGCCATCGTGGTCCTCATTAAGCAGGTGCCGATGCTTCGCGAAGCAATCCATTTCATCAAAAGAAAATAGATCAGCACCTAACAACGTAGACTCCAGCCCCCGTAGGTAGTCAGGTGTGTAAACTGTCCACTGCTGCCATGCTGACAGGATTCTCATCACGCTATCTATCAAGTCCTGCTTCGCAATCTTGCTGGTAATGTTCCTGATGAGATTTCGAAGGTAATTGAAGACCTCCGGAATACGCTTCTCGAAGGACAAACGGTATAACCACGCATATTGATGTGAAGAAGATGAATTATACAGAACATCACTTAGGATGTAAAGGTGGCGAATCTAAGAAGGCATTACCTTAACAAGGAAATTAACCCACCTTCATTCCGATTTTGTCTGTGTCTTCTAAGATCGCATTCATAAGGGTGTCAGTTACTTGGTATGCAGATTCACCGTGATTGATGATAAACATCATGGCTTCGGCGATGCTTCCTCGTGTCATAGAGGTGCTACGCAACAAATCCCGTAACCGTTCCAACTCAGAATCTAACATTGGAACGCGCCCATTTGCTTGTATGGAAATGGGATTCTGTGAACTGAAACCGGATGATGCATGCGATATGTTTACATTTCGAAGCGGTGACGACGCTCCATCCACGGCATTAGGGGGATTCCAACGAAGCCCCCCCTTAACAATTGAAAATGCTCGGTTAGTATGACCTTCGCCTTGCAGCAGTGAATATACCTTCCATCGGTAGTATATGTGCTCGGGAGAACGCCTATCGAACAGAAAACTAAATAACCCATCCGGAGACTCGTTGTTGATTATCAACTCCTCGAACAACACGCCCCCCTGATTGTAAATAGAGTCTATATATTGTTAAACATACATCTACAACGTATTGAGCCATTAGATCAATCACTTTGCGCTTCGCTGCTGACGGAGGAACCACCACGTTCACTCCTTTCTACACGCACGTTAAGATTTAAGCATCAGGAAACATACAGAATCAGCTGATAGCAATGGACTCACGGAAGAACTGAGTGTATTGGGTTGTGAATTTCTGATAGGATCATGAAAACTTGACGCTGGCACCTGCGATGAACCGCCATCAGTGCTCCCATGACTGGGATTACCAACATGATGAGACCTCCTGGAAGCTGTAGGAATATCATCAGAAGATTGCAGCCGCCGCTGTTGCGCTTTCTCCTCTTCCTTACGTTGTTGCTTTTCCTTGAGCTCTGCAAGAAAGAAATAATAACGTGCATGAGTTTATTACCCTTGATAAAGGCATCAATTTCTCTTGTTTTGCCGTGGCTTGCAACCCGAGACGGCATAACTGTTGCAGCTGGCTCAACAGACTTTAGGTACTCTGCCATGTAAGGATTTTGCAAGTCTGTCGAAGGTGCATCTTCATCCTACACAGCATGCATCGAAAGGTGTTGACATCTACCTCGTCGCCGAAGACGGCTAAAACAGAGCGCCCGTTACTTGATTTACATTGTGACTGCTTTGGCTGAAGTTCAGCTCCAACGAAAGTAGTAATTGTAGCCGACGGATTATCGCGTGACTCCTCGAACTCCTTTACATACTCCGCATAAATCTTGGAAGTCTCAAGATACTCCTACCAAATCCATAAGCAATGTCATTAAAAGGTGGTTTATACACGAAGAAATCAATTATTCTTAATCATCTGCCGCTATACTAGAAGCGATGTGTAATATACCTTCTCCCTGGAAAGATCATTCTCATTCTGCTTCGTCAACCACGATGCCCGGTTTAACATAGTGGTATATGCAACAATTATACACTTTAATAGTGATTAGTTTGCTGGAAGGCGCAATATTCCCAACAAAATAGGATTAATGCACAAGCGATGTGTCATTGATTCGCCAGTAAAACGAATATTAATCAAGTTATAGAGCTCTATGGTACACCTAGTAGAATAGCCAATACATTGGCCCAGGTCCCCTTGTACCGTCCGTTCGAGGACGGGTCCAAGGGTAATGCTCGTGCAACGTGCTGTAGTCCAGACCAGCCTTGTACATGAGATGTATTGCGATAGTGGAAGAAACGGTAAACCATAATGAACACCACATGATTTTATGATCCTCTTGTGCCTCCTGTCGGCTCGGCACGATACGTTGAAGCTGGCGAGCCTTCAGACGATTGTACAACACGAGACGCGTAACATCAGTCCTCTCTGGACCGTGAAGACCACTACCTCGTAGAACCTTTCCCTCAGGAGTTAAGTCGTCTATGGTTACAAGGGGCTTGGATGGCAGATCTCCATTGAGATGAGCCAAGGGGTCCTTCATGTGCATGAAAACAGAGCCGCATTCTGGAGATAGAGAGCTCCGTATGCCCACATTCCTCTCCACAGGCACTATAACATTTTGCAAACGAGGCGGGGCTACAAACTCCCATAAACTAAAGTCCCGATAGTTACCTGAATAGTTATATCAGTCTTACATAATTGCCATCTTGCTATCACGGTGAATTTGCATACAACGAAAAGCGAAAAAACACAACAACATTA
Source organism: Babesia divergens (assembly GCA_001077455.2). Taxonomy (NCBI): domain Eukaryota; phylum Apicomplexa; class Aconoidasida; order Piroplasmida; family Babesiidae; genus Babesia; species Babesia divergens. The sequence continues at coordinate 360,851 of CCSG02000001.1, forward strand.
CAATCAAAGGACATACATCACATTAATGGTGCATATTATAGAAACGTATAACACCCATGAGCTATTATAAGAACATATCATTCAAACATGGTAGAGAACGTACCAAAAAACAAGTGCTTGCCATTATGCAATTTCCGAGACGCCTTTATCATGCCAGACGCCGCCATTTAAAATAATGATGTTCTAGCGAGTAACTATGTCGAGAATCAAACCGCCACAGAGGCTGACATTGCCAGCACCGTATCGGATCAGCCAAATAGGAAACTGTGTATAAGAGCAAGACACGGCCACCTAACAGCGCCGATGCCCCCTACTTTGATATCATAAGAATATATTGCTTTTTCGCCGTCCTAACATCTCATACACATATCCTCCCTTGTAGGGCTGCACGCGCAGCTCAGCATATGTGACGCAACAGATACATATATCATTATATTACTATATACTCTCTAGGAAATATATCCAGTACACGGTTTCACTTAATTTATACCGCGCATTAGACACCCAGACAAATGCAACACATCATGTGGAAAAACAGTGGAATGAAATAAGGGTTCAGTTAATATCCACATGAATATATACGGCGAATCCCACCATCAATCAAGATTCAAATTGTGTTGTGCCTTCAATTTGTCATAAAATACCTGCTGGCCGAATTTTATCAACCTGTGTCACAGATCGGTTGACCACTAGTGAACGGTTGATCCGTCAGCAGGGTTCATTATGAATTCCGTATAGTGTATAATTCTAATCTTTTTGATATGTTGAACATGCAAAGGTCCGGTACCGTTACACTGCTGCTGCAACCCCCTTCAGCTCCAGCCAGGGATGATGTCTCAACGTCACTGGAAAGCAGCTTCCGTGTCCTTAGAGTCAGAGATACCAGGCACGTACGTTGGGAGGAAGGCACAGTTGATAACGAGGGTTTACACCGAAGAAGTAGTAAGTGCTGCTGCATTTTTACCAAGCGCCGAAACTATGACGACGATTACTCAGATGGTAGGTGACAGCCTCCATTGGCACTTACAACTCTACAGACGACTCGTACGAACAAAAGGTCAAAACAAAGTCCAAGGAACGCAATAGGGGGTGTTCTGGCCATAAAACGTAACTAACAAAGGGGTTGCTAACGATCACCAGTCACTGGTGGCATGTACCATAATGAATTAACCTCTTGTAGAGGCTGCAACAACACCGGCAAAAACATGTCCCTAAGCTAAAATAGCCTTTCCATTAATATTTTTACTCTAATACTTATGTGTAATGCTCGCACGCAGAGTTATGATTGCCGACTCTCAAGGTTACCTCAAAATGTTATTAGTATGTACGGAGATATAGCAGCATTGAATCAACGAAAAGACAATTTATATTTGCAAGCAAAACCCTAAGGCAGATGATTTGCTTCGGCATAGGAGTTCCGGGGAGTGTATGCTGACTGGTTGATGGGGCGGGAGCCTAGGATTGCAGAATGGTCGTGCCGAAAATCCGCTAATACCTGACAACAGCCCTCAGCTACGAGTTAATAAGAATTCTGAACGCAAACGTAGCATATTTTTGATAAGGCCACAACTGCCTTCATATTGCGTACTATCGTTCAGAAGACAACTATTACGTTGGGTACACTTTCGCGCTCCCAGCACGAAGGATATTAACGAACGAGCACCCATTGTCCCTACTGCACTGCCAAACCGCATGTGATAACTCTGGTAAAGAGGCTTTAAAATCATGATGGTCCAAAATACTACTCAAACGGAGTTCACTCCCGACGAAGACAACATTCGGATGATGTTGGCCTGCAAGGTATGCTATGCTTTCATTTTGTGTATTTGCAAATTAAAATTGTCTCAATTGATCTATACGATGAGCATCCACGGCAGTTGCGCCACTGGCATTAGGCTTGCTTCCCCGTCATGTTCGTGTAATGGTTTTGGTATTATTCGCAGCTTAACAAGTTTGTGTGCCATCAGTATCGACGCACCTCAGTATTTATGTTTGTTAATTTCATGTGGCAATATGTTATATCATTTCACAACGCTTATGACCGTTACTCAACTGCTGCAGGTCCACATCGGAACGAAGAATGTTGAGAACAAAATGAAGAAGTACGTCTTCACCAGGACCCAAGAGGGTGTTCACCTTATCGATCTCTCCTGGACCCTCAAGAAGATCAAGCTTGCAGCCAGGGCCATCGTCGCTGTCAGCAACCCAGCTGAGGTAGTTGTTGTCTCCGCCAGGCCATATGGTAGCCGTGCCGTGTTGAAGTTCTCCCACTATGTAGGATCACAGCCTATTGCTGGTAGCTGGATCCCTGGTACCCTCACCAACCAGATTACCGAGAAGTTCATCGAGCCCAGGCTCATGATTGCCACCGACCCCAGGACTGATGCACAGGCAATAAAGGAATCTTCCTACGTTAGCCTGCCAGTAGTCGCGCTTTGTGACACTGACTCGCCTCTGCAATGTGTTGACATTGCAATCCCATGCAACAACAAGGGAAAGAAATCCATTGCCCTTATGTACTGGCTGCTGGCACGTGAGGTACTCTACCTACGGAACCAGATTAAGAGAGGTACTCCATGGGATGTGATGGTCGACACCTTTTTCTGGAGGGACGCTGAGCAGCTTGAAATCAAATCTGAGGAGCAGAAGCGTGAGGAGCCTGCCGCCACCACCAGGCCTGCTATCATGTCACATATTGAGGGTGACTGGCATCAGATGCAAACTCCACAAGCCGCATCTGACTGGAAGTTGATGGGCGCAGGCGCTGACGAATGGGGAAACTTCGTCGACGCCAGGACAACATGGCAATGAGCAACTGAACACGAACGACTAATCATATTTACCAATCAAAATTACGTGACAATAGTATGACTGGTTTGTACATGGCAATTTTTGTGGCACATAGGTGGACACATATGGTTAAGGGCGTAAGGTGTTCATTAGGCGTTGCAGCGCTAAAGCTAGGACAGAATAAGATGTAGAATGCATGACTAAAATGCGCTAATATAACACTAATATAACTATACCATGCTATGAAGCGAATAATTAAACAATTGTGTGCAAAGGACCAGAAAAAACAACGGACCACGTCAGCCGACAACACGTGAAGTCACACAGCCACGGCACACAGAAATCATATGAAACCATCGGAAACTCGTCAGCAACAGGTAAATGATATAAGACATGAGACAATCAATGATATAGACAGAAAGGGTTAAACTAGGGCTATATCACTGTCACGTGCTATGTGGTTGTCGTATGACTGAAACGACGACACCACCGGACAAGGCGAGAATCTCAACTACAAATCGCACACTCAAAAAACAAATCTGTCATTGTAAGACAGGTCTAACTACAGTTGTTCTGGAGGCAGGCTGTAGGAATATTCAGCGGTGTGTATTCTTCAGACTAGGGCAGGCAGGCTAACAACAACATTATCGGTCATCAGCCACCACGCTTGTCTACGGTGAGAAAAGGGTCGTCAGCTCAATTAGTAGACATATTAACATCTAATAGACGCCCTTTAGCTGTGATAAAACCTCCTGATGTGAATCCCAAGCGCTGCCAAGGAGTGTGTGTCTACTAAGGTCTCAGGATGCGAATTCAGCAAGATAAAGTGCCTCAGGAGGCATTCATGCTCTCTGACGATGGACACACAAGACCCGGAATGCTGACTAGAAATATCACCATCGAGCAATCCGACGTTGTCAGGAGCATCGGAGAGTGCCCACTCACACTTAGGGCATCCATTGAAGGTTGGAACACTGCCGAAATGCAGGACAATTATTACGTCAATGAAGAGGAGAACGTCGATAATGACGACGCTCTGGACTTCGCAAACACGCCTCACTACCAGGTTCCAACCGTCAGGTCAAACCGTGATTGCGACGCTGGAATCCAGACTGTCCACAGAGAAGAAGGTATTTACGAGGCTATATCACGTACGGGTACCATAGAGGTGGTGCATAGGCCAACTATTTCTTTGGGAGATTTAAACAAAACTATTGAAATCGGCGCTGTCGTATACCGTGACATGCATGAAGAAAAATTCGACCAATCACATCAGGATTCGATCACCACCACAAGGAGCTACAGATTCGAGCAACCTAGACCTATGTGGCACTTTGTGCATGCCATTACATCCAATGAGGTAATGCAGCAGGCAGAAGACTGGGGCATTGATAGGTCAATATACACAAGGTATGCCAGGTGTGGATTCTTTGCAGACTGCAACATGGCTGACTCATTACACCATGGCGAATACCTGAATGTAAAGGACTGCGAAAATTTTGCAGAGTGTAGAATGGCTCTCATTGTATGTATAATATCAGCAAGCCGCGAGACGAGGCTTCACGAGGTGCAAAAAGGCATCGTTCCCCTTGCGGTCAACATCCTAGATCGATATGTGATGAAACACAAGAATACAATGGCAAGACTTGTATCAATTGCTTATTCACACTGTGAAACTAGTCGTAGTGAGGGGGGATCCAACCCAGCCTCACTGGCCTCCAGCATGTCTGCCCGTGAGTTTTCAGCCTTGGATAGCATTAGCATGGCCAAAGCATTAAAGGGGCAGTACACGCACGATAATGTCATTAAATTCTGCTTCAAATTTACAGGGGATGACAATAGGGATTCGAAGAATCAAGCAAAGGAAGTAGTGGAAAATCCCTACCAGGATAAACAGGCCGATGCGAGGGACGGTAATGTATATGAAGACGACAGCGAAAACGACGACGATTTTGCCATCGACCGGAATGACAGAGGATTGTTTTTAAAGTTTGACGTGATATACAACCTCATCGCAGCAGCTTGCTTCTTCGTCGCTGACAGGTACAACGGCCACACAAACACCTCGGTCAAGGCCCTCCTATATAAATGGGAGTCCAGCTGTCATCTATTTACTAAAACAAAGGACGCAGCAATGTATATTCGTGAGAACAGAGCAACTGCATTGTCGATTATCATGTCGTTTATGTTTGACATTTACTTCGTTTTGGAGTACAAGCTGACAACGCCATTCCCATGCCACATGGTGCAGGATTTAATATTATCAACACCCGAGTTCCGGTGCTCCCAAAACCCGGTGGAACATAGTCTATATCAAAAGATTGCAGCTGTGCTGGCACGTATTTCCTATGTCGACGACACCTTCCACAGGTTCAAACCAAGCATTGTGACCTTATCTATATACAATCTCATCTCAGGACTCGCAATTAACAATGGGTTGTTTAAGGAAGATGATGGATGGTTGTTAGTGGACCAAGGCGACCCCGAGATCGTAGATTGTTCGCACCTTCTGGCCAGCACCATGCAGCAATTTTTGAACACCGATCTACTTGACGTCCTTGTGCAGCCAGTCTACATGAAGCACCAAGGGTCAGAGCTTTTCACACACGTATTTGAAGATCTGTGCGACGAGGACGCTCATAAGCTAAGTGAAATATCTACTACCCTGCTGGCTTTGAGCCCCATGTCAATATAGCTGACATCTCTTATAATTTTTAAAAAATGGATCTGAAATTAGCTATAGCTTTTACCGTAGGAATAGAGTAGGGAAATATCATTTGACCTTTTCAGTATGTATTGCTTAAAGTAGATTCCGGTGATAGCACTAACCGTTGTTAAACTAACAGAATTAGTCATCAATCGTGTGTGAAACATCAAAAATAGGTCTGTCGATAGAGATAGTAATCTATAGATGATATCTCTGTCACATACTGCTGTGGGTGGTATGAGTCAACAATTGCCTTTTTAATGTGGGGTTTGTATGAAGCACTTATTATAGCTGTAGCATGTAAGGTATGTAGGGTAAGAATTATACCAAGACGGCTGTCCCGACTCAATCGCAATCTAGAGAGTTCATAGCTTCGTTACACTTCAGTAACTTGACTTACATTAACATGTTATAACACCTTTCTCACTTGCCGCTATAACTCCTCAACCATTGAATTTAACAGTTCTTTGTGCATAGACAGCAACTTTGATGTTACTACCAAAGAAATGGACCAAAATTGTGTTACACTCTTATTGTTAGCGTGCATTGTACCTGGCTATATGACACCAATATGTTATTCCCAATAATTGGTCATACGGAAGGCATCTGAAACCAACAGCGTACCCAGAATTCTGGGATTATATTACTAACAACAGATGGCTCAGTTCTCTGAAGATCTCTATGACAAGAAAATGGATGCGCCATGTCTAATGAATTAGAATATAGAGACATGAAAATATGTCCCACGTAGAATATCTTTCATTAAAATTTTCAGGCTACTTTCGGTTCTCTTCATAGAGTATGGCCTTCTTAAGCTAAGCTTATATCAATGACATATAAAAACTTCAACAGCACGATTACAATAGCTTTAATTATACTCCACTGTAGTCGCAGATTGATCGACATAGAAGGTGGGAATATTAATAGCACATAGAATACAAAAATGTAGTAAATACTCTAAGACATGACTGTTTTCTTTGAGAATATTGGAAAGTTTTAATGACTCGAGAAGATTATGATCATATGGGTGTGTCGGCACCACTCATGTACGCTTGGCGCACTGATGGCTGGATAAAACAGCGTATGCATTATGCCCATGTACTTTACTTTTAGTGGAGCCACTAATTGGATGGAGATTCTCCAATGATTCTTCCATATCATACGATGTGTAACCTGTCTTCTGCAATACAAAATGGCTGATGCTACCGATGAACAGGCCACTAGTACACTAAAAAGGGACGAATGTGTCACAGATACACAGGCAGATACCATTGAAGATACATGTGTCGAGGATCATGAGGGTTATGAGCTTGAGGATTTAAAGGCTGTTGTCTACGATATCATCTGGAATATTGTAGTCGAAAGAAGAGCATTGCTGCGCAGCTTGATCTCTGCAAAGAGGTTTATCGATTACCCACCACCTCAACCGAAAGCAAGCTACAAGCATGCTCAAGAACCGGTGCCTGACGGCAATGAACTGATGGACTCCGCGATTGATAGTATCCTAGACGTCGATGAAGAACTCAGGAATGTGGACAAGGAGATCATTCGTGAGCAGGTCCTACGCATTTGCGGTTAGTTAATAGTGCATGCTGTGTGCAACCCTTACTACCGCCGCAGATAACCCACCATCATCCCCCCTGCAAGTAGTCCTCCTGGAAAAGTGCGATGACGGTGTCACATTTAAGCACCACGAGGTGCTCTCGACAATGTTTAGCTATCTAGATATGAGGTCCCTAATTGCGTTCTCTGAAGCCTCAAAGCTATGCCAGGAGGCAGTAAATGCTTACGCGAGAAAGGCAGTATACAACTTGCCTCTGCACCGAAGGTCTATATGTAGCAACTTAAATTACTGTATGTGATACACGTGAAATGTATGTGCCTAACATGCACTGCAGGGAGGCAGACCATCGACTTCTTCACTAATATGGTGATCGTGAGGCCCATAAGCCGTAGCAATTACACTCCCATACAATCTCAGCTACGGATGAACAAGAGCATCTTCCCCATCAACAAAGAAGCCATGAAGTCCCATATATATGTTTCATTCGACTACATCAAGCCACATTATATCGTATATTGCGACCACATGAAACCCATGGCACACACGTGCGCTGCGTCGAGGTAGGCCTCTTGACTCCTTACAATCTCATCTCTACGAAGGGCCCTGGACTGTGACAACAAAGCTGTGAGCCGTCTGCTTACACTGAACGAATTTATTGCGGAATACGGAAAACGTATCGAGGTGAAGGACGCTTATTCACCTGCCTGGGGTGTCCCTGCTTCAATGGTCACACCTGCCTATGTCTGCTTCCTTTTCAAAATGACACTGGATACGATAGGCAAATGCATCACGAAGCATGCAGGACTTGTAGAATATCGCAGAACAGAGTACACGGCTAATGCCACGCATCACATCACCCATCGGATATGGCTCCAGGCGTCATTCCATTGGGATTTCAGGTTTGGAGAAAATGCACAAAATTCATTATATTTAAATATTGCGGATCACTTTAGATGGGATGGCTAGGCTAAACAGTGGTTTTATTGCCATCTTCACCGAGAAAAATGGTGAAGGTCTCCACGTAGAGGCTTTTGTTGGGAATATCCACAAACTTGATTGTTTCTTCCTTGATGAGCGGGATATAAAACCTACGTACTGGACGCTTAATTTTCTTCTCGTAGTACTCGTCTATTGTATATATCCTCTCATCAGCGTTGTCGGGGTCATCTGCTGGCGATGCTACTGCCGGTTCTGTGGCGTCTTGCAGCACCCCAGCTTCATGAGCTCTGTCGTGCTTAAGCGCCACCCCGTAATTCGTGAATTCTTTGTTACAAATACTACATACGTAGTATTTCACGTACTGCACTCCAGTCATGCTAGAATTAATTAGTTCCTCCTCCGCATCTATGACCTCGTCGGCTGTTTCCAAGTCATGCTCAGTCACCACGCTAACGCCCTTTGGCTTGGCGGCTGTCTGCGCTTCTTGCGCCATCTCAGCGGCTTCCTTACAGCGCTCAGTAAGAGCCTTTAGGGTTTTCAAGGAAAGGCTTATATCCATCTCTACTTCAATAAGATCCTCGGTGAGGTTGGCCAATTTAGGCATGCTAACCAGATCCTCTCTGTGGCGGAAGTCGACCACCTTACCAAGCCGTGTCTTTGAAGCATCATTAAAAAGGTATATATCCAGGTTCAACAAGTCACGTGAGTAGTAGCAGTCTTCTTCCAAAGGTGGCACATCACGGATTGAAACAGAAAGATAGGAGCCATTTAATCTCAATGCCTGGTCTTTGGTGTCGACACCTTCCAGTTTCAAACGATATGAATTTATCCCGTCTAGCAGTCGACCATACTCTATCTTTATCGGCATGACAGTGCCGTCACGATTGGGAAATTTGAGGAAACGGTATCCAGGTTCACAGAGCCTGACTTCTGGGTTCTTGCACAAAGCTTGCACTTTAACATGGCCTCTAAGTCCATGTGGACGCAGAATCTTGCCCACAACAATATATTCGTCAAGTGGTGTTGAAAATATTACGCTCTTGTCGAGAATTATGGCGTTGGGGCATCTAACAACCTTTTCAGGTTTACGAGGTGGCACAGAAGCCTTCGGTACCTTTGGAGGTTTTTCTTGCTTCTTAGATGATTGGTTATTACTGCTACTTTTGGACTTCTCCTCATCGTCTGCTAGCCGCTTTTTCAAATATTTTTCAAAATTCGCTACAAGGGAGGGATCAATATCATTATCCCTCGGGGTCACCAACGCTTCCTTCGGCATTGGAGCCATGATGTTAAAGGTTCTCGCCAAACGCTCCTGTTGGGACTCTACTTCCTTCCTCAGACCTTCCTTGAATCCCACCTTGGAATATTTGCTGCGCTTGTAATAGGGGTTAGGAATAACTAAGTCATCAATCTCTTCATCTTCATCTTTGTCATTTTCCGCAAAAACCTTGCTTCTACGCTCCCTTCTAAAAGTGTTGGAGCCTCTCTTTATTAACCCATTGTGAACGAAGGATTGAACGCCAGTTAGCTCTGTGATTGATGGATGCACATACATGGTATCTGATGGGCACACTCCACAGAGATAAAGCAGGAAGAAACACAAAATCACTGCCAAAGAGTTACCTCCGTGAATTAACATCACAGGAGATCTAGTGAGATTACACGTCACCATATTCCGGCCAACTGATCGTACACTATGTCATCTCTGTCTCGTGAGTTGGTATCTATGGACGCTTCATCTGTGCGAATATATTCACTAGTACGAGGGCTTATGCCAGCGAAGCTGTCTCCACCCTTACTGGGAGTGGGTGAAGAGGCAGGCATGAAATCCAGCGCTAAACACTTGTAAATAAGGTCACGCTGTATCCTGGATAAATTCCCAAGTTGAGTAGGCTCTTTACTAGATGGTATGATCTCCTCATCAGAGCTCTCCCCCAATGGATCCTTGAACAAATCAGCAGTGCGTGATGATTGGGGCTGAGGGTCTAGATTCGAAGTTCGTTCTTTAACGTCTGATGCGATAATCTGGGATTCCGCCTCTGATTCAGGTTGTGTTACTTGTCTGGAATGCCCGGAATTTCCCGGCTGGATCGAACTTAACCACAACGCACCACTCCAGGCCCTATTTTGATTACCTAAGAATAAAGCCTCAAAATGATCCGGCGCATAATGAGCTGCCGCATCTGCAATGACCTGATGAATGCTGATTTCGCCGGTTGTTGATTCTACAATATCCACTGCTTCACCGAAGATTACAACAACCGGGTCTCCAGGATTGCGCATAAGCAAGGATAGCGGTGCTTTTACCGACTCACAGAACGACGTTAGAGAGAGAAGCTCTTTCAACGAAATCGTAATGCCCTGGGGGGGAGGTAGCTCCTCGTCCAGAAGGAGCCTGACGAAATGGCTACTATTAATCGTGATTTTACCCGAAATACCGGCGCGTTTATTAGACCTTGACTTGCTTCTGCCACTCGATCTTACTATGCTTTTTACGATGCTTAACGATAGTTCGTCACGCTTAGGATTGTACGATATTGCGATGTCGTCAAATGGTGACCAGTAAGGGTTAATGCTCTTATAAAGGACATTGGGCTGAATCCTGAGATAATGCCAATTTGACCATTTTATATCATCTGGAACGCAAATTTTGAATTCCTCATACGAAATAATTGCCGATCTTTGAATATGTTCTCCGGCACAGTTTAGCACAAAGGAGAGCAGGTAACCATGCTCCCTTTCCTCTCGAATAACAAGCTTTTCAAGAGCAACGGGAGTTCTGACAGTGTTGTCATCACCCTGCGCCACATCCTTTAGGAATACAGCGCAATAACCCTGATTCTTTGGCCCAGCCGGCGTTACGATGGAGAGCGCCTGGCAGAGATTCTTAGAAGCAACAACCCAGTACTTGGCTGCAATAGGCTCGTCAGAGTCACAATCTTCCAACTCAGGACAGTCTATACGCCTGAAAAATTGCTTGCCTAGCTGTATATGCAGCCAGGCAGAATTGGATCCATTTAGTGCGTAGAGGTTTAGCCCATTAAGAGTGGCAACGATCTGAACGTTGCTCGAGACGTGGCGAAAAAGAATGAAAATCTTTTTCAGAAGAAGTGTATGACTGGCGTTGAGTTCATATTCCATCACATCATTGTTTGGCAACTAACCTAAACCTTCTCTATTCAAATATAGTATTCTCGCCTATGTTCCTACAGACACTAAACTCCTCGAAGTATACGGCCAGAATTTTAAAATCTATATGTATATGCAATGAATAAACAGTTCTATGTGATTACCGTGCGATGGACTACCTCGCTGGTAGGCAACCTTCTATAGTAGACATACCACGGTATACGACGCTAAAATACAGAAACACGCTGTTATGCAGCCACATGAAGGCGAATATGCATTAATTAATTAATCGCATGTCATATCTTCATGTAAGGTATTTAATTTAATTGGATTCTCATGCAGCCAGCCATGTTGTAGCAGAAGGGTGTAGGCATCTATGGCCGATGTGCTCAGTGGCACACACCGCAGTAGAGCGTTAAAGTGTCACGAATGGGACCTTTTGATGGGCTCATATCGAGCAACATTGCTCGGCACCGCATCAAACTTATCACCAGTAATGGACTGGAAAAGCTCCTAGTGAATGAACTTTCAAGTCTGTCCAAGGATTGTGAAATGATTGCAAGTGGATCATGTTATGTAGAGGCGAAGGTTGACCTTCACAACCTATGGAAGATAATGCTTGGGAGTCGTGTCTGTGACCAATTATGGATGCATGTATGTGAACCATTCCCTGTGCGTACTGTACGCACATTTATGAGGACTGTCAACCATGCAGAATGGAAAGGCTTTATCCCTTTCAGTGCTAACCTACCAATGCCCCACGTAAAGGTTAACACTAAGGATTCGTCACTTTATCACACCGGAATGGTTAAGAAACTCGTTCATCAGGTGATCAAGGCACATTGCAATAAGTCATTACAGCTACAAGGGGACGAATTACCCAACATATTGAAAAGAAGAGGTCATTTGCCGATATGCCCATCGTTGATGGTAAATATCGACAGCGATATGTGTGAGGTTTTGGCAAATACTTCTGGTGACCTCTCCGAGCGGCCGTGGAGTGCCATGTCTACAGTGAACGCACGAATACGACCATCCATGGTATCTGCAATCGTCAATAAACTTGACCTATTGTCATATATATGTGAGAAGCGAATATCCACCATTTTGGACCCTTTGTGTCATATAGGAACGGTGTTGTTGGAGATCTATTCACTTCTCTTAGGCCTTCGCCTCAGACCCCTAGAACATGAATATCCTCTCAATAACTTTCCGCTTAATTGCAAAACCATAGCCGATGATGTCACATCTTCATGGTGTGAGAACTTATCATCGGGTATAAAGTTGCGGTTGATTGGCACAGATGTATTTCAGAAACACGTCCAAGAAGCCTCATCAACCTACGAGAAGTACAAGGAATACCTGAGACGTCAGCCATCACTATCAGTTGATCGTGGTAATTCGGAGGCCATCGTCAGCGACAGCACCAGTTCGGTAACTCCCGTAAGCGGTGATCATTCAGTAAGCATGCCGAACGACGTAACTCTAAGCTTCACATCAACGCCGCTGTCGGACTTGTCTTTAGATTACTCCAACGTGTTAATATTATCTAATCTCTACTACGGAGACAAAGGAAACCGTCAAGAATTTCTGGAAGCGCATCGTAAATTCGAAACGTTCCTTATGTGTTCACCCTGCAGCCTATTACAAAACGTCTATGTCATCGCAACTGAAAACTTTAGAAAGAACTCACGGTTTACATGGCAACCTGAATTACGCTTCAACAATGGTGGCGTTATTGTAATGTTGCTAAAACTCTGCAAGTTAAAGAATGCCAAAGAAAATTAACTCGTACGGGTTTAACAGTTCTTAAGTAATGCCCCTATTGCCAAACGAATATCACGGTTGTCCTCAATGGGAGCGCCTTTAAGGGTTGCGTCGGTGCACTTTATGATCTCCTCCTTTGCCCAGGTATAAAATTCTTGCAGATCCTTTGTGTCTTTCTCAGCTAGAGTGTGACAGCCATTCTTGTATTCTGACATTATCCTGTCGACCTCACTCTTGCATTCCAACACCTTCAGTTGCTGTTTCTCGAGCTGAGACGCAATGTTAGCTTTGTGTTGTTTCAGCAGTTTTACTGTGCTCTTTATCTGCCGCATGTGATAGAGACATACTCAAATTGCCTTACTTGTAACTTTCTCCGCTCTATTTTAGATGCCAACCTAGCGGCATGCTTCTCCCGTCGCTGTCTATACGCTATTATATTATTTAGGACAACACTAACCGGGCATCATCCAACGTAACATCGGCATTGGCTACCGCCTTCATTCTACAAATGATGTGATTTGGCCGGTTTAATTTGACACTAAAATGGCAATGACCAGTATCAATAATAAACAGATGTATATTACTAGATGATTTATGATGGAAGTTCCATTTAGAAGGAAAATTGCAACAATTTTCCACGCTACAGCATTGGTAGTTTAACACCATGCACAGGATTGTACATCTTGATCTCACGAAGATACTGCTTGAGCTCCTCAGGATTGAAGCCTCGAGGAAGCTGGTTAAGCTTGCGCCATTCCTTAGAAGTTATTCTCAAATTTTGTCGTGGTGTAGTCGGAGCATCTGCCTCACTCTTGTTCCTGCCGTCAGTCATATAGGTCTCGTCGGCCTCAAAATCTACATCTTCGGGTTGAATCAGTTCATCCGCGCGTTCGTCTCTGTCATGGTTCATGCGAGCTAGTGTCTTTTCAATAGTTGCTGAAGTCGGTGTTCGTTGTAACCTGCAATGATATATACAATATGAAGACCAACTAACTTCATAAGTATCGCATATAATCCCTTTACTTGGGATAGTCCTTGACTTATAAGATGAGGAGAGAGCCCTTCCGGGTTCTTTACAAGCACCGAGAGCGGAGGCATTGGTGACAGGCCCTCACCTTCTACATCCCTAGAAGAAATATCCTCTGCTGCCTCTTCCAAAAGTTCAGCCTCTGGCATCTTATAGTCGACCCATGTATCGTAATGCAGCGTTTTGCGATAGTAGAAAAACACATCGTCGGGTATATTTCGGTGCCTGTTTCGTATGTGAGCGAGCAGGGAGTTGTTAGGATGAGTGAGAATTCGTAATATTCGCCGAATGGATTCGCGAACCTCTTGATTCATCACAAAATCGTGCTGTATGTAGCGGTCATACATGGCAAGTTCATCCATTTCCATAAAGTCACCAGGACTGTTGGACCTAGGTACTATTGAGGCGAACATTAACTTCTCCCTATCCGTGTTATCGTATATTGATTCGAGGTAAAAGTCCTGAATTCCCGAGAGCAAGACTTTTATATTGCGTTCAAAGAATAATGCATCCTTGGGTCTGAGCTTACGTCGCTCTATGGGATCAGACAACCTATTTAGAAGCTTGAAGAAAGCTTGGCCCCTTGAATCATAGAAAAACTCCTTTATCTCGCCTTCTGTATGTAACCGAGCTAGTTCCATAGTTCGCTTGAATTTCCAGAGGTTTCGTGCATTCAATTCCTCTTCAATCAGTGATAGCCTAATCTCTCGGTTGTAAAGATAGTAGCATGGTGCAGCGATGGCTTCATCAGGGTCATCATCAAACTGAAACGTATAGCAACCAAAATTCTTCATATCAATAGGTACGTGATTTCGACCTTCTACGATCTCTCTCCTTTGCCGTGCAGCACGCAATAAATTTTGCGTTACTATCTCGGGAGCCACACTTTCTTGATTATCTTCCGTAGCTCCCTTACCTTCTAGCGATAAAAATGGCGCTAAAGATTCATCAATATATCCAACAGTAGCGCTTTCTGTAATGATGGGTTGCAGAGGTAAAAACTTATCATATTGCGGTGAACCAGGCGGAGGAATAGAGATACCGTCCATCCAAATGAGGGAAAGGTTCTTTTGCTCCTCAAATCTGCTGAGACCATACGACTGCTTCCTGTTATTAATGTGGCTCAGCCAATATGTAAAAGGTGTGTACTTGAACCTGTTATAACCCCCAACCTCAGATTCCAACTCAAGATAGTGCATGTTGACTTGATTTTGCGATATACCTACAACCCGGGCGTTGACAAAAGATCCTATGGGTATCTGCTTTGACTTCGGTACTATCTTCATAATGCCAACAAAGTAGTCATCATCCAAGGTAAACTCAGGTTTGCGCTGGTAATTAATAGCCAGATAAATATATCCGTCATCCTGACCCAGAATTTTGGAGGGATATGTTGAATATATCTTGAGGTCATTCATACTTGCTATGCTTTGGGTTGTTCTGAAATGAATATACATTGAAATTCAAAGTAGTGGTAACTTACAATTTCTGAAACACGTCTTCGAGGGATCCCTTGGGATTGCACACGTTCAATGTGGTGAGCTCCAACTGTTCAACAGCCCTTGAAAGCCTGACTGATCGGTCCGCAGGTGAAGCACTCTTGACCTTGTATTCATGAATACGGACGAACATAGAGTTGTCGTAGTGGAATGTGTAGTTTAACTTTCCCACATTTATCATGAGATCATGGTAGCAGAAATACTCATTGGGGGAATTCAACCGCTTAAAGGTCTCATTCAAGAGGCCTTCGGGGTTGAAATATGGTAGCTGGCTGAGAAATATCTGCGCTGTGTACTTTGCATCTGCTAACGGCTTTCCAACAAGACGTAACTGCAACGCATCCCCATGATCCTCTTCAAATTCTGCCCTGAACCATTTCCCAGTCTTGACATAGTGATACATAATCTCATCGTAGAGCAGCTTAAGGCTTTCATTCCGTAATCTGTCATTGCTAATGCCCCGTCTGGTGAAATACACCTGTTGAACTCCTGGATCAGCCCCAGCTAGATACACCTGCACATTGTGAGAGTAGGCTACGTTGCACCTACCATTACACGGTCTCCCGGGTTGTCTTTTGGAAGAGCTAGCGCATACGCATTAAAGCCTTCAAGATGCTCATCTAAAAGCTTAAGAAAAAGAAGATCTCCGTCACGCTCCTTGATTACAGCGGTGTAAGATGCAAATGAACAGGACGGCTTAACGGCTTCAACAGCAAATGCGGTGTACGCCTGACGCTTCCTTTCAACGATGCTTGTAGACCACACTTCACCTTGTATCTTCCCGCTAAATGTATTCACGTCAGTCACAACAAATTCCATCTGATCATCTCGGAACCAACAATGTGGCTGTTTTCGGCCAGTGACACGTGGAATTGAGAGTTGTTTGGGCCTGATTTCACCACAAACACCAAGATCGTAACTTAAAATGTCGTTTCCACCCTTATCCTTCTTGAAATCATTAGCATACTTTAGCTTAGGGCACAGCTGAGTCATTCTCTTTTGGTCAGGAATCTGCCTCGCAAGAGTAACCGTCTCGTCCAGCATTTCATCAAGAGGCTTTTCCGGTGCCTTTTTAACCTGACCATGTGACTCCAAAATTTGATTCAACCGTTGTCTTTCATCCTGACCTAGAAACATTAGCGTCTCTTCTGCCACTGTCAGCGGCGACTCAGCGCCAATGTCAACTTCAATGCAGCCATCGTCGTTCAGCCTTGTAGGAACACCTAATACGATTTCCCCGCAGCGCACATTGCTTACACTTATTGGAGGACCTGCCTTCACATACGCTGCAGCTGAATGGCATTGCCTATGTGTCCCAAGGACGCCCTCCTGAGAGGATCCTGCTTTAATGCAGCGGCCTGCATCACTGTTCCATGCAATACAATTGAAACCATTTGCCAGATGAACACTTGAATTTGCGATATTAAGAGACGAAACCAGATTCAAGTTGTCATGGTTGAGGGTAAAAGGCAGCAAAAAGTAGATGAGCACATACCGCAAGACAACAGAAGACAGTGAATATGATAGCCTTGATTCGGGGGCTACCATAGGCGATTCATTACAACATGAATACTTCGACACACATCTTCACTTAGAGGAACTTTCCTACGTATATGGCGAGGTCCCCCTTAATATTATATTGCAAGATCACTACTCGAAGGCTTATCTAGTAGCTATGAAAGGATTCCACGGGCCTACAAACAAAACAATGCATTACACCTATGTAAACCTGTACCTTAATAAATATAATGTTTACCCTATGAAAGACATCGGAACATAACTCTATATAGCAGTGGAATCTTGACACGAAAAGAACGGACGTCTATATAGACACGCCTCTGATATATATTTTATCATAGAAACATCACATACCACATAAGAATAATAGTGTGGCATGCAATATAAATGACAGTCACGTATCATAACCTTAGCGTACACAACAATGTCCTACCACCAGATAACCATCATAGCCTACCAACACACAAAATCAGTAAGGATTGGGCATATGTTCATTTTCATAAATGAAGCATTTTAAATATAGTTTTTATGCTGATTCTGCTTTCATTTAGATCCCTCCTTTGGTTCATTCTGTGCATTATACTGCACTATCGTTATTTCTAGGACTGTGTGAAGGCACATTCCAAGTTCAAGGACGTGGGAAGCAGTCTATACATGTTACTACCTTCATACTTTCAGCATGCTCATTCATGCTTATTAGAACTCAGTTTCGTTCAATAAGTCGCTGGTTTTCAAAGGATAGAAGGATGGTTGAAAAAAGTAAGTGTTAACACAACTACATATAATGGTCGAGCAGAAACTCTTGGCGAGCTACAGAACGCTTATGATCCGAATTCCGTCGAAGAAGGGTGGTATGAATGGTGGGAGAGCAGTGGTTTCTTTTCGCCTTCGGATAAGCCTGAATCCGGCAACGGAAGGGGGAGATTTGTAGCACTACTTCCACCTCCAAATGTGACTGGAAAATTACATATAGGACATGCTCTGACTGTATCTATTCAAGATTGCCTGGCACGATGGCATCGCATGAAAGGAGACACAACCCTTTGGATTCCGGGCACGGATCATGCGGGAATTGCAACACAGACTGTCGTTGAGCGCATGCTGATGCAGACAGAAAATAAAAAGAGGCATGATTATAGTCGGGAGGTGTTCATTGATAAGGTATTCGAATGGAACCAGAAGTACGGGAGCAATATTAAGATGCAATTGAGGCGCATGGGAGCATCGCTAGATTGGACACGCGACGCCTTCACCATGGATGCTGTACGCTCTAAAGCAGTCATCGAGGCATTTGTTAGAATGTATGACGACGGTTTGATATACCGAAATACACGTCTGGTGTCGTGGTGTCCTCATCTTTCAACTGCACTCTCTGATATCGAAGTGGAACCCTTTGAGGTCACAGCACCTATCAACATAAAGCTGCCAGGTTACCATAAAACAGTAGAAGTTGGATCATTGTGGGTTTTCAAGTATCAGTTAAAGACAGATGGTGATGAACAATACATTTCCGTAGCAACTACCAGAATAGAGACCATGTTGGGAGATGTTGGTGTGGCTGTTCATCCCAATGATCCAAGATACAAGCATTTGGTGGGTTGTGAACTGATACACCCTTTCATAAAGACACGTAAACTCGTAGTCATAGCAGATGAACATGTTGATCCTGAGTATGGTACTGGCGCGGTTAAACTCACACCATCGCATGATAAGAATGACTACGATATTGCAAAGCGCCATGGCCTGCCATTTATCACTATATTCACAAATGATGGCATGATAAATGAGAACGGTGGTGAATTTGCTGGGCTTCATCGCTTTGAGTGTCGTAAAGTAATCGAAGGCCGTCTGAAGGAATTGAACCTGTTGGAAGACAAAGTACCGAATACGAAACCCATGACTATTCCGAGATGTTCTCGTACTGGGGATATTGTCGAGTATATGATTATTCCTCAATGGTATGTTAACTGTAAGGAGCTGGCCGACCGTGCGCTGGAGCATGTTAGAAACGGTGATCTCAATTTGATGCCGCCATCCTACGTACAGGTATGGGAGATGTGGTTAAATAATATTCAGGACTGGTGCATCTCACGCCAACTGTGGTGGGGGCATCGTATCCCTGCGTACCGTTTGAAGTCAGACGCCCTTAGGAATGAGGAAACATGGGTAGTCGCTAGGAATCTAGATGAGGCGAAGGAACGTGTGAAGAAACAGTTCCCTCATATTATCACATTTGATCTTCAACAGGATGAAGACGTACTGGACACGTGGTTTTCCTCTGGGCTCTTTCCACTCTCTACATTGGGGTGGCCCGACGAGCAAAATCCAGATTTCATGAAATTCTTTCCGACGACACTACTTGAAACAGGCAATGACATTATATTCTTCTGGGTCGCTAGGATGGTAATGATGTCCTTGCATCTTGTGGGGAAACTACCCTTCACTCAAATATTTCTCCATCCA
Source organism: Babesia divergens (assembly GCA_001077455.2). NCBI lineage: Eukaryota > Apicomplexa > Aconoidasida > Piroplasmida > Babesiidae > Babesia > Babesia divergens. The sequence goes on from CCSG02000001.1 coordinate 380,254, forward strand.
TTGGTGCGTGATGCTCGTGGTGAAAAAATGAGCAAGAGCAAGGGAAATGTTATTGATCCGCTTGAAATCATTGAAGGCGCATCTTTGGAATCCCTTAATCAGAAATTACTTGCATCAAGCCTTCCTCAAGGTGAAATCAAAAAAGCTATAGCCTTACAGAAGCAGCAGTTCCCCCAGGGAATCCCCCCATGCGGGACTGATGCTCTACGTCTAGGTTTGCTCGCACTAACAAGGCAAAATAGGGCAATCCTGCTCGACGTCAACAAGTTGATATGCTCGCGTCATTTTGGTAACAAAATATGGAACGCCTTTAAATTTGCAATGCCCAAAATCCAACAACTGAAGGTACATATAGACACTATTCCAAAAACATTGGAATGGGAAGATCGTTGGATTCTGATGAAACTTAACCAGTATATTGAAAAGGTAGGTGTATTACACTGCGGTGGTGAAAGTTATTTTTCAGGTTACTACGGCATTAGAAAATTACCAATTCGGAGACGCTGTGCAGGCCGCATATGATTTTTGGCTTTACCAACTTTGTGACGTCTACCTCGAGGTAGTAAAACCACGTCTACCTGGCTTCCAGGAATCTTTGACCGTCGTGACGCCGAAGTTAGAAGGTGCAATATACGCATTGAATAGCAGCTTCAGCGTGGGAATACGCCTTCTCCACCCCATCATGCCCTATATCACAGAGGAACTATATCATCATTTGCCAGATCATATCAGAAGCAGCGAATCGATATGTGTCTCTCAGTTCCCGACAGTAAATGCCGCTTGGGATGATGCCTCTGTTGATGATGAAATGCAGCTAATGAAATCTGCAGTACACAGTCTGCGATCCTTGTCAGTTACCCTAGGAATAGCTGTAAATGCGAACAAGGATGGGTTCTTGGTGGCGACCGAGGCTAAGGATTCTAAATCCCTGGACATGCTGTCTGGACATATAGCTACTCTTGCAAAGTTTAAAACTGTATGTTTACATTTATGGTCATGTGATTTTGGTATAGGTTTCCGTTGTGCCTCCTGGGGCTCCGGAGTTAGCGCAATGCGTGAAGGACGTGGCAGGAGCTTTCGTGGCTTGCGTGCGTGTCGACCAGAGTATGGACCTGAGCAAGACCACTGATAAGCTGAACGCAAAATTGCAAAAGTCTAAGCAAGCCCTACAGGGGTATGAGAAGAAGCTGGCAATGCCAGAGTATGACACTAAGGTGCCAGAGAATGTCCGGGAGCTGAACGCTAGCAAAATAGAGGAGCTCAACACCGAGATCGCACAACTAGAGCGCGCAATCAGCGAACTAGAACGGTTGAAACTATAGGCATAGACACTGAACCAAGGGGGAATAATTATAAACCCGCAAATGTAACAAACAATCCAGCCCAACAACAATTTCACGAAATCATTAGCGTGCTAAGCACTCCATTTAGTTGACTGAATGTTGCGTATACGCGACGAGTATAATGATCATGACTTCACACCAATTTGGTTTTGCTTGTGATGAGGGCGATTACCCTGCATAGGGCGTCGGTTGCGGTTGAAATTCAGTGCAGCGTTGTGACGGTCGTCACGTCGGCCACCGTAGGAGAATTTGGGATCACGAGGCTGGAAACGCCTATCCTGCGACTGGGCAAACTTGGGATTCTTCATATTTAGCATCATCTCATTCTGCTCAACAGCCGTTGTGAGGTTCTCAGCAAGCTTTATGGCCAGCTTCTGGAGGTCGGTTGGCTCCGTGTGGTTTATGAGGCAGCACTTGCTGCTGTCATCCCACGTAGCGTGAATGTCACCAGCTATAATCATCTTGCTGAGGAGAGAATGAATGACCTCATGCTCGATGTCAAACATCTCAGACAACTGGTCAACAGAAAATGAATCATACACGCTTACGTATTTAAAAACGTAGGTGTTGAATGCCTCAACCTTAATACGCTCCTTCAAGATGGCAAGAACCTCATCCTTGTTCGGCATACGATTCCAAATGCTCAGTGATGCCAGTTGTTCGTAGCACAGCTTCCAGTTACCTGTTTGCATGTGCTTGAACGTGGACATTATCACATCACGGTTGTTTTCCGGTGGCCCTATGAACACCTGCTTCTCATGCATCTCGTACATACGACGGAATTGGCGAGAAATAACCTCGCGACTATTGAATGTGGACTTCGCAAAGTTAGCTGATTCCAGCAGAAGCGCACAGATGTTGTTCACGCACTCAATGAGCTCAATGTTAAGATGCATGTGGAATGGAAGCAACCTGCGCTTCTCAGCACGTTCTTGCTCTGGGGGCTTTTCATGGTTCTTCATCATTGATAGACCCTGGGCTAAAAGCTCCTTGTGACGATTCTGTGAGCACAGGTCCATCAAATAAGAGTGTGCCTCACTAATAAGTCCCTTTCCGAACGCGCAGATTCCGAGTTGCGCAAGGTTGCGATTCAGCAAAATCTGGGTCATAATGCTCGTTTCAGTAGCGAGCTCCTGCAGATTGGGTGTCAACAACAAGTCTTTCGCCTCAGAGTAATGGCCATGCAGAGATTTGTTAAATGCCAAATGTAGACATGCTCTGACCTTATCTCTATGGTTACCATGTTCAAATACATACATGACAAGCTCCTCTACAACGTCTGATGCCTTCTTCTTTTCGTTGGGGAAGAACGCTCTAGTTTGCCCTTCGTCAGTCACCTTTTGACGAACCAACTCCCAAATCCTGCCTGCCAGAGCGTCCTCTCTGTAGTGCATGTGATCCAAAATTATCATGGCAATTGAAGTAGCATACTGCTGGCCTTCCTTGCCCTTCATAACATAGTACATCATCGTGCGGTGCAGCAGGTACAACATGTTAACAATGTACACCAGCATGGTTTTGTAATCGTCCTGGTGAACCTCTATGTATAGCAAACCCTTATAGAGCTCATCATTTAATTTACGTACGATGGACTCCAAAATGGTCATGGAGCGCTCTACACGTTCCTCACGGGTCATGATAGGAATGTCAGATTCCTTACCCTCTGACCTAGCCGCCGCATTATCATCATCCGACTCCATAGTCTCAGAGGAAAGCAAAGCGTGAGGATGAGCCAAAAGTTCACCCACCAAATGCGACACTATACGGTATGTGTCGATCCACTGTCGAGGATGCATCGCACCGTAGGCATTGGAGTAGCTGTCGAACTGTATGTGGAGCAACGTTTCCACAACATATATATAGAGAGGGTGTGAAATCCTTTTAGCAATGTAAGGAAGAGCTTTAAGATGGCGAATAGTTTCGGCTGTGTTACCACCCCTTTTACCCCTTCTTCCAATAATAGATTGTACGTAGCCCTTGACACCTTCCGCGGAGACAAACACCTGCTCTAAAACGCTTTCGATTTCAGGAGAAGACAAAGAGAACGGATCATCTTCGGGGGCCAAATTTGCATTCTCTGGAGATGGAATAACTTTGGCGACCATAGCAACTGATGCCATAACACTCACACCAGCACCCATAGGTTGCCTCTCACGCTCATCCTTCTTCTTGACAGTTTTGGTTTTGGGCTTCTTGACTAAGGATTTCGTTTTCATCTCCTTTGGTGCTGAATCGCTCTTCTTAACACCCCATTTAGCGAGTGCAGATTTGTGCTTGTCTACAGTATCGTTTTCGGAAAGACTTGAAACTCCAGAGTCTGACCAATCGGACTGGTCTGATTCCTCATCATCATCACTCCTATCGCTGACGCTACCTGATTCGTCCTCCGAATCATCCTGCTCTGTTTCGGAATCCATATCGTCACTCTCCTCTCCAGATGACTCATCACTATCATCGCTCACACTGCCACTTTCATCATCGCTATCGTAGGCATCAGATTCGTCCTCATCGTCAGAAGATTCCTTAAGTATGTCAACGTAATTATCAGGATCCTGCTTATACTCCTCCAAAACATCGCAGTGTTGCTCGTTGAACTTTCTGAGCCTTGAGCGCAGAGTATTGAATGCAATGGACCGAGCCTTCGACAGCTTCTTAAATGAATCCTTGTCCTTCTGCTTATCGTCCACAAAATTCTGAAGCTCTACGATTATTTCTACAATAAGCTTAGGAATTCGAGATCCAGAATACTGCTTGTCGATAAGCTTTGAAAGGTTGTCATAATCCTTAAGAAGTTCAGAAAAGTCGTTGATCGTCTTGTGGTGCTCAATAGTCTTCATGTGATTCTGAATGACCTCAAGAGCCTTCGCCCTTGCAGATTTCACAATGCGATTTTCGTCATCGTCACTAGAGCTGTCACTGGCAACCCAAGCAGTACCGCCCCCAGGACGCTTCGAACCATCACGCTCGGCGGCATCACTCGAATAACCTGACGATTCAGAATATGAACTGTCGGAGTCATCTCCCCAGAACTTGGATTGCATATTCGTCGTCATGGTGCTAAAACACCTGGTACCCCTCAAAAACAAACACGGGTTTATTAAGACCTACAAAAATATAAGTACATTAAACCACTAAAACTCCGAAACCATCATCCAGGTATATTCAATTGAACAATTATAACGATAAGACTAAAATACGACAAAATCCACCGGGGAATAGATTCTAATAAAAATAATGCACATGAGAACATGGATGGATTAGCTGTAAAATAACCAATGATACTGATACCTTGGAATAGAAGAACTATCAGGTCATATAAACATAATTCCAATCAACTAAATAATAGCAGTCGCATGATTTATTGAAAATGCGGTGTGACAACAAATCCCGAGATCATACGATATCACAGCTATAACAAAAAGGTTTTATCATCAAAGGGGTCAAATTATGCATCAAAATCAACGGAGGACAAAATGAAGAAGCCGAGCGTCTGCTATGCAGCACCAAGGAAACGTAATACATACACCACCAAGATTTTATCTTACCTGAAATCGATCGACGCCCTAGGGTGAAGATACAATAATGGCAGATCTATAATTCCAAATATCCCCGCTGTGGTATTTCTAAACCAGTTTAATACTGCGGCAAAGAAGTTTGGGAGGATGAGATCAGGCCCCATACACGACCTACCATGGAAGGCCAACGACACCTTGATTTGGCGTGTTACACATATACCTGTCAAGGTAGTGAAGGCACCAAAAGGCTAATTGATGCCGTTGTTGCCGCTGGTTGTCTTCCAGTTTGCTGCCGTCACTTCTATGCTAGGCGTCTCGCGGCAGACATCCATACTAAGGGATTGCTTCCTACCGCAACTTCTTTCACAAGAAAGCTTTGCGACAAAGTTCCGTCATATCCCTGCTAGCTGGCGCTCTTCAGCATGCTACCTTAGATGCAATCACGGGATATTAAACCCTACACACTGTACTTTTCCAAGCCGTCATAGTGCGTTGTCGCCTCAGTCGCAGTCTTCCTTCCACTTATCACGGCAATTCAGTTCAAAAACTGTGAACAGCAGTGATAATTTACCTACAAATCAGTTGTGTTGGTTGACTGTTTGATCAATATAATATTTGTCTAGCATGTGACAAAATGGTAGCTATAAAACCATCATCAAATACAAGGGCGTTGATGGCAATGCTTGTTGACTTGAACCTGGATGCGATTGTTATAGACCACGATGATCCGCATGCAACGGAAGTTCCGCACCCGGCGTTTGAAGGTCTGCAATTTGTTTCCAACTTTTCGGGGAGCTGGGGAAAGGCGCTTGTTACCCGAGAAATCGCCTATCTTTGGACCGATTCAAGGTATAGTTGAATGGTGAAACTTCACATGAGCGTACAGGTACTTCATTCAAGCAGCAAAGCAGTTACAGGAACCCTGGCAACTAATGCGCGTTGGTGAAAAGGGAGTGCCGGATATAGCCGAAGTAATCACTAAAGGCAACTTGAAGCGGGTGGGAATTGACGCCCACACAACGCATAATAGGTGGCTTGACCACCATGAAAAACTGCTCAAGGGTGTCGAATTCGTCAGGCTCTATGACAACCCCGTGTACCAGTTATGGAAGGACGGAAGACCAAAGTTCCCGTCTGATCCTGTTTGTATACATTCCGAAGATTTTGCGGGCTTGTCAACTGATGTTAAGTTGTCTGAGATCCGAAGACAAATGTCTGAATCTGAGGCTGATGCGATAGTTTTCTCGGTGAGACTAGATATATCGTCATGTAATTAAGTAATAGGAACTCGATGAGATAGCATACGTCTTGAACCTTCGTGGAAGCGACTCTGACGTATCTCCAATATTTTATGCCTTTTTCATTTTAGAGAAACAAGCTGCGACGTTGGTTTACCATGTCTACTCGCCATTCATATATAGGTTGTTCATCGAGCCTTGCAAGCTGACGGATGATGTGAAAACCTACCTGAAGTCCCACAATATTGCAATTCAAGAATACTCTGCTTTGTTAAGCTACCTGGAAACCATAGCAAACAAGTCACCCAGGAATGCTGACAAGCCATTCAAATTATGGGTATCACCGACAGCTTCAGTGGCCATTTGTAACTCATTCCTAAGCAAGGGGAGCATAGAGGCGCCTCGCGTATTGTTACAACAGGATACACCTGCATGCACCATGAAGGTATCTTAGGAAGTTTTTATAATGATCTCAACCCGCCGTAGGCTGTGAAGAATGTTGTGGAACTCCAGGGGATGAAGGAAGCCCATATCCTAGATGGGATCGCCCTTGCCCGCTTCTTCGCACTTGTAGAGGTAATGTAAAAGTTTTGCCTAACAATATACCATATAGAACATGAAGAAGGAAGGAACTCTGTATGAGATATCGGAACTAGACCTTGGAGACCTAAGCACACAATGTCGTGCAGAAATCAAGGAAAATCGTGGATTATCATTCCACCCAATATCATCAATCGGGGCTAATGGTGCCATCGTACATTACAGAGCTACGGAGGAAAACAATTCAAAGATTTCAAGACAGATTTACCTCCTCGACTCTGGAGGACAATACCCTGGGGGGACGACAGATGTAACCAGAACCGTGCACTTCGGTACGCCCACTGCAGAAGAAAAGGAGGCCTATACACAGGTTTTAAAGGTATGTTAAACACGTTCGTGATATGTTCACTGTATCCATTACTGTTTTTGAAACGCCCAAAGGATTGGATATTAAAGGTGTTATTAGATGTTGCCGTTACATTACTCATAATTTTTAACGTGCCAATATGATGTCAATTATTCATATCTATGGTGTTTCATCCGGTAGATATTGATGGCATATATGCTATATATAATGGTATCCTTATATCATGGACGTACCTAACGTTTATCATAGGGACACCTGGCTTTAAGACACGCTGTTTTTCCTGAATGCACTAGCGGCCGAGCATTAGACGTCTTGGCGCGCCAGTATCTATGGCGAGGAGGTCGCAACTATTACCACGGGACTGGACATGGAGTGGGAGCATACCTTAATGTCCACGAGGGGCCACAGGCCATTACACTCCTACGGAAACCACGCAGTGGCGACCTTCAGGTCGTCTACCTGGAACCCGGAATGACGCTTTCTAACGAGCCTGGCTACTACAAGGAGGGCCACTTCGGCATTCGCATAGAAAACGTCGTATACGTCAAGAGGGTAGAGGGAGAATTCTCAAAGGATCACACTAACTATCTCACCTTTGAGGATCTAACACTGGTCCCGTACTGCAAGGACCTCATGGATATGGAAATGCTAACTGAGGAAGAAGTTAAGTGGATAAACGAATACCATCACATGGTTGCTGAGACTCTCATCCCTCGCATGGAACAGCTCTCGCCTTCCATGTATACCGATGCAATCCAGTACCTCCTCACGGCAGCAGAACCTCTAAGAAAGTAACTGTACCCTATAATATAGTGCTATATGATTATTGTCTTGGCATCAGTGGTGGTACACATTTATCCCCTCCACTATGTCGAGCTCCGGGGCCGACGCATAGCCACATGAGATTACAGTAAGCTTTTCCAATATTGAAGATGTTTTGGAGGAGCATCTTCCATAGCAGTCTCTCCCCGTCGTTCCTCCAAGTACAGAAGCGGTTGGTAGTCCAGTCGAGTTTCGCTAAAAAACCAGGAGACGTGGCGTCAAAATTACCGTTTAAGGTACGTATAGATGGGAAGACGTTGCTGCGTTATGGAGTGGAGTCGTTACACACTATAGTAGTTCGTACGCATAGCCAACCAGCTGTCTAATTCCTACTTTATGTGCCTATTTATAATACACCTAGGTAACTCGAACACCGTCCGGCAATCTTGCGGTATATGTGAAGATTCGTGCCCATGGGACCCTTGTGTATACTGTAGTTCGACGAATATACGGTGATGTCGATGTTAGTTGTGCATCGTAAAGCAACAGCATTCGTAGGCTATGAAACAACAATTACGAATTCTATGCGAGTCCCCTGTACGTGAACGAGTGGGAAGCCTAGAAGTTCATGGTCTGCATGTGAAGAAGATCAAAAGGTGGCTCGTTCAATGCGGGTAAGTCACACCGGCCAGGGAATAATCAACTAATGACAAAGGGGCAGCGAAGCTTCCCCGTCGAGTAAAGGCATACCTCGCCGGTTCCGCAGTATAGTATGCATCGAGCAGCTATATGCCGCTGCTGTCGACCGGAACCCTCGTTTACGTCATCGGACCTGGCACGCCGTCCTTTGGTCAACCACCATCCGTAAAAACGACTAATAACGCTACAGATTCTAAACACACAAATACATATACAATAAATGGCAGACTTATGCTTTTAATGAGAGTTCATAACAATGAGAATTTTCAGTCCAGCAAACCCTGCTCCTTGAAAAGGCGGTTCATGGCCTCGTCACCGTCGCCAGTGCTACGCATAGTGTGGCTCAGGGCGAAGGAAACATTCTGGTTGTTGTATACACCATTCTCATCGGTCTACAATAAAATATATCAATATAGCAAAACACCTACAAGACCGATAGTGATCTGAATGGAACCGTGATCCTGGGCGGGAAGCAGACGCGAAGTAGCAGAGCACTTGCGTGGAATGTAGAGATCTACGAGCTTTCCGTCGTCGTTAATCATCTTGAACCTGTGTAACAATAATTTAAATATACAAATATGGTACTCGCGCCAGGGCCGTAATGGCCTAGACGAATGCTAACATACCGATTTAAATTGTGATTAGCTAATTATTTCAGGGGCCCTTTAAAGGTATTTAATTGTTATTTACAGTGATTAGCAGAAGTTGTTGGTAAAAAATTTGGTAACATCCATTACTCCCCATATTAGGCAGACGGAGCCAGCAAGGAATTAAGGTTGCTGCGTATGACTAATTAATGCGCAATTTGTGTAAATTATTGTTGTTCATATAACTTGATGCGCAGTGGTAGCGACATGTCTTCATTAGCATGCTGTGTAAGGTCTCACCAGCCGCCGAACACCGACTGTTGCCAACATCCAGTGAACGGAACCTGTCGGGTCACGTAGAATTGCCGTAACTCAGCTATAAGAGAACGCCTATTGCCTTTGGCAGCTAAATAGCCTATCTGGCGCCGTTAACATCCACGCGGCAAAGCTGCCTTTTAAGGAAGGAATAGAAAATGGCACACGTATTAATTTAAGTCAAAACATGCCGCTGCCCAAGGACATTGGCTGGCTTTCTAATGTATCGCCCTTCGTGTTTTTCACGAAGCAGGGCGCCCGAAAGGTCCAATGGCCGGTTTTGAGGTTGGCAGAAACAAACTTGCATCCCAAAGATGCAGTGTGCTCCTTAAGCCTTTCCAACTGCTCCACAGTGCGTGTTATAGAGTCGTCCTGATCAAAATCCTTGGGCGTGCAGTTGTATAGCGTTATTATAGCATCCTTGTTTAACCCCTCACCCACGGGGTGAATCTTGCGCGTGTTCCCGTACAACGTCACCTTGCGGTGTGCGATATCCACAATCTTGTCCAAGTTTAGCTGACGAAGGTCAGTGTAGCCGGGCCACATTATCTCGCCGAAACCCTCTCGAATAATCTGGAAGTCCATCACGTTGGCCAGTTGCTTGTCAGACATCTGCTTCAGCGAGGACATCGTAGGTCGCGTAGTGTAACCCTCTTTGGTCAACACCGGTGGCTTACCAGGACCGCTATCAGAGAGCTTAAAAACCGGGCAGTCGGAGGCCGTATCACGACTTTGTGTCATGACATTGTAGCTCTCCCTATCTATCGCCTCTGATTTTTCATCCGATGTGGCGCCATCAATAGCAGAGGTGTTTGCGCGGCCACCATGCGACTTAGATGTAGCATCAAGGCTGCTACTGAGGCTATATAGGCTTCCTCGGCGCACATCATCCGTCATGGTGAGGATGTCTCTTCCTTTATCAGCAGAACTGCTAAAACCATTAAGTGGGCCAGAAGAACACGTGTCGGGTATGTATGACACCTCCTCTGAGATATCACAGCGAGACATAGATTTCTTCAGCTGGCCACCACGAGCTTGGAAACGTAATGCATCGAACTCTTTAGCCCCGCCGTTGTGCAAGGATAGAAAAGTATCACCAGATGGCGTATCAAACTGGTTGTAATAGCTTCGAAGTTTGGCGGTGCTGTCGACCTTAGAGAGCCTGTTGAAGTTACTCTGTAAATCTCGTTCAACCTTCTCTTCAGGCTTCAAATAGGTGCTATGGAGCACCTCGTCGTCCGTCCCATCAGAAGCAATAGTGTCACGTGGCATGTCTCGATGTATGTTGTAACGAGGAATTGTTACACCTAAATCTTTCAATACCTTACGCAATCCGAAGCGATCTTGACTACTGTCAATGCACGAAGCATTTAGGGATGCTCCGTCTGAATGCTTATTGCTGGCCTGTGTAGCTACCTGCGCAGTCGCTCCCGTGTCGTTATTGGACAATGCATTAGACATCTTTGCTAAGTATTCACGCGCCTCGGGTGGAAGCTCAGTACCGTTGGACCAAAAGCTTTGCAATCCTGGTGATGGGGAATTCATGCTCCAATTCAATGTGACGGGTCCTAGACGCATGTTGCCAGTGGATTGCTGGCCGCCACTTTGCGTCGCACCAAACAAGCTCTGATTAGTTGAACCGAGTCCGAACGTAGACGAAGTATTCGTGCCTCCAATAGTTGAAGAACCGAACAGACCAGTGGCCCCCCCCGTAGTAGTTGTGCCAAACAAGCCAGTAGTAGGCGCTGTGGTATTGCTACCGAATAGGTTGGAACTGGTATTAGTGCCTTGAGTAGACGTATTACCGAAGAGCCCTCCACCTGTATTACCGGTGGTTGTTGATCCAAAAATGCCTGTTCCTGCATTGGTGGAAGTAGTGGATGTGTTAGATGAGCCGAACAGATTTGATGAACCAAACAGGCTAGAACCCGTACCTGTGGCATTAGTGTTTCCAGAGGTGTTGGTCGATGTGCCAAATAGGCTCTTATTATTTTGACCAAAGGTTGAAGTTCCAGTTGAGCCGAAGAGACCGGTGGAAGGCGTAGTAGTTGACGTATTTCCGAACAGACTAGTAGTACCTGTTGTAGCACTACCAGGGGTAGTAGTACCAAAAAGACCAGTGCCCGAAGTTGTAGGTTGTGTAGAACCGAAAAGTCCAGTTCCTGTGTTTGATTGCATACCTCCAAAGAGCCCCGTATTACCAACTGTGTTGGATTGCGTACTTCCAAATAATCCTCCAGTGGTGCTAGCAGGCTGAGTGCTACCAAACAAGCTTCCCGTACCCGTGTATGGCTGCGTATTGCCAAAGAGACCGGTTGTAGTGCTTCTTGACGTCGTATTTCCGAACAGGCCACCCGAAGGCTGTTGCTGCGGTGTGCTTCCAAATAATCCTCCAGTGGTTGGCTGTGAATTTCCAAATAGACCTCCGGTTGTAGTTGGCTGTGTACTTCCGAAGAGGCTACCGGTAGTGTTTTGTTGTGTATTTCCAAAAAGACCCGTAGTCCCACCAGCAGGTTGGGTGTTGCCAAAAAGCCCTCCTGTGGTCGTCGCAGGTTGAGTGGACCCGAAAAGCCCACCAGCAGGAGCTGTAGTCGGCTGCAAGCCTCCTATATTGCACTGGGGGTTGTTTTTCTTATAGTATTCCCACCGATACTCATCCTGGCATAGGTTAGGCTTCTCATATGCAATATGGGTTATCGTGGCGCCATCAAAGTGTTTAGGGGCAGCGACCTCAGTCCCCTGAATCTGACCTCCAAAAGTAGAAAAGTCCGTTCCCGTGGACCACATGCCCACTGTTTTGTTGTCTCCTCCGAACATAGAGGTACTGTTGGTAGTAGTGCTACCAAAACCACTATTGAGGCCAGTGCTCACTGTTGAACCAAACATCCCTCCGCTCTGGGTGCTCTGACCGAATAAACCGCCAGAACTACCTAGAAAGCTCTGCTTGTTCTGACCAAAGAGGCCTCCATTGGTGTTCACTCCACCGAAACCGCTTGAGGTGGGCTGCTGCGCAGGTTGCCCAAACAGAGATGTGCTTTGCGATGTACCAAATGCAGGAGTAGGGCTTTTGCTCGCAAAACCAGTGTTTACTAGGTTGCTTCCACTGCCAAACCCGCTGAAAATGGGTGTGTTCTGTTGAGCTCCCGGCAGAGTAGATCCAAGGGTGTTAAACGACCCCGGCAGGCCTGTAGTTGCCTGAGCCGAAGTGTTCCAGCCACCGGTAGTCCTATTGTTATTACCAAACATTGTGCCAACACGGCCTTCCTTGTGTGTTTGTAGATAATCTAGCACGCATGAAGACACTGCAATGATCAGAGGTGGCTATGCCTGAGGATCTGATAATAGCACAGTAAACCATCCGCAGGGTGATGGGACTACGGTGGAAATGTTCTAATATTTTATGTAACAATGCTTTAAATTAAGTTACCTCGTACGTCTTCAAATAGCCTAACCTGGAGGGCTTGCAGCGGCCTCATGAATTGGGCAGCATGATTTCAGTGGACAATCTCAATTGTATTCGATTATTGGTCGCCGGACTCATTGGAAGTGGTTCTGTTCTGATTATAACGTTTGGTTAATACAAACCTTCTTAATTCGGATACGGTGACGTTGTAGAAGCCCATCTGCGTATCATACAGTGGAGCTAAATAACAGTGAACTGATTCCACAAATTGTTGTAAACCGTCTAGCCTAATGAAAATTAATTAGTATCTTCATCTAATTTGCGTAGGGAGCTGCGACTGGGATCAAAATATTACACCAATGTGTGAGTTATATCTTATATTGAAATCTTGTAACTGGGCATCGACAAAAATTCGTATTATAGCTAGATACAACAAATATAATGCCCATATCGTGCAATGACGACGAATCATCGATGTAAATGTCACGACCGGCCATTATATGATATCATCCAGAATTCATTCAATATCCTGAACAATTGGAGTATTTACTTTCTCCATCTGACATTATTGTACATTATATAACATTTCGCGTTATCTAATACATTTTATGTTTGATTTGTTGTTGTCCATGGATTATTCAATAGTATGAGGGCATAGTATATCCACTGCGGTCAATCCACTATTCTCCTCGCTCATCTCCCATGCTGTGTAGCTGCTAATAGAATCGAAGCATTATGTAATATATTATAAATTGTGTGCTGTTGTGATATCGGAATGATCGTTGCCAGTCTCTCCTTTATTCGCCTTATTCTCTACGATAATCGCCCAGCAATGGGTTCATAAAGTCATTAGTGATGCTCAACAGACTATATACTCGATGCTTCTCGTCGCTGAGAAGGCGATATCCAGATGAGATTCCGTATGTTTTGTGATGGTTAACATGATAAAAAATATACAGGCTTGAGTCTCTCAGACAGAAGGCAGTACTTATCGAAAACCTTCCAAAGCAGCTGCTAGAGTCACAGGATCATGTTCAAGACATCTTTACGAAATGTGTACGTTAGTGATATCATGTGGCTAAAATCAACAGGGGGTCAAAATATCGCACGACGATATTCATATAATGCGCAATCGATTTGGATTGCCGTGTGGAAGAGTAATGATTATCACGGAGAATAACATCATGCCAAACTTTAACTTCAATCCTGATGAAGTACAGTCGACTTCTGGGCCCTACACAGAAGAAACTTGTAAGGATCATTGTCATGAAACATCGACTGACTATAACTCTACTAGTGCATCCTTTATGGCCAAAGGCGTGCAAAATATGATGCTGAACAATCTACCACCCCAAGCTAGAGCATATGTCTGTGATGAGCACGATGTAAAGTGTTATGTGGAACAGTGAGTGGCTAAAATTGGGCATGCATCATTAGCAGATGTGAACGTTATCTCACGCTCACAGAAGACCTTAGAAGGCTCGCAGATCCAGCAAACATACATCGCATTGTCACTGTAGTGGGTATGAACAAGACATATGGTCGATTGGAGTTGGCGGAAGTTATAGAGAAACATACATCCGTAAAAGTGGTATGTTGTTGCACGATGTTCAACATTGGGTCATCGCCACTTTAGAACCCTGCAAATATAGTTTTCCGATTTAAAAGTAACGGAGAACAAGATTCTACAGCGTGGATACTCTGCTGTAACCCTGGTGACGTCAACAAAATTATCGCCAAGTTACAGGTTTGAACTAAATGCGATCGTTGATATCAACTTCCCCTAGGAAGTAGCTGTGCCAAGACGCTACCAATACGGCGCGTTGATGGGAGCGTCTTTTCTATATGCCGCTAGATCATCACTTTTCCTATCGAATCCAGAACTCGATTTTCTGACGACAAAGAGTAAATATCAGGTATGATGAATTAACATTCAACACGTTGGTGAACCCATGCATATCGGCGTATTCTCAGTTCCATTCTACGAATTCGGGCTTTTATAGTGCATTAGGTATTTACTATGGGATGGCAAAGTGACGTTGATGAAGATGAATTGGCACATCTGGCAAACACACTAAAGTTCTTCCCTAAGTCAGTAAAGGTGGTGAAGATACCTTCCGTGGACGGTGCAAAACACGATGTTGGTGCCTTCTTCGAGTGTGAAAGGATGCGCAACATCAAGAAGCTAATGGTACGATTGCATATGCTCAAACGAAGGTGGAAAATCCCGGAGCATTCCATATTCTATGCATATCCAAAAACGGTAAGAACACTTGAAACTAAATTTCATAGCTATCTAAGGCCGACGTTCGTTGGATGACCGATAACGGTGTGTACGATGAGGATGATCCTGCAGATGACTCAGATATAGACGAGCCCATACATTACTAACCCATCGACTATAGAATACATTCAATTATATCTATATAATGTTGACCGATCAGTGATAGAGAAGTGTGGTACCTACTGACTTATGGTCGCTTTCGACCCGTGGTACGAGCCATCCACATTAGACAGCACAACTGTTTAGTATGAGATAATGGCGGCCGTGTGATTTAAGGAATATCTAAAATGGCGTGGTTCGGCATGCGCAACTATGGCTACTCCCTTTAGATCCACCGGCGCCTTCTCTCTGCTTTTGCGTAGGAACTTCGCGTCCGAAACACCTAGTAGTACTGGCAAAGTGCGATCCTTCTGCAAGCCTTATGCTAGTAGATGGATCAAACGACTGGAGCGTTTGCAGCAAAAGAAGAAGTTTGCCTTAACAAAGTCTGAAGCACTAAATATACCAGAGACGGAGGTATTTTCAGAAACACAGGTCGCTAACCTCGGCATCACGCCTCAGTTCGCCATATGGAGTAGTAGGAGGTAAGATACATGCTCTTAGTTTTAGAATCTTACGTATGGCCTTGTGTTTCCTGTTTTAAGGACATCTCAACCCAGATGTCTAACTTCATTAGCATACATCTTATTCTGTTAACATGAGTGCTAATGCAAGGCAATATGGTTCGATCGGTAATACGCATATATATATATATATATGAAATCGTCAGGCTAGAAAATGTAGCGAATTGTTGTTCATTATAATGCCTTGTCTAGGTGCGGTCTTTTGGCCTACAAACTGGGATGCATGTCGCTGTGGGACGACTGGGGAGAACGTCACATGGTTACTGTCTGTCACGTTGATCGCTGTGTGGTCCTGGAAAAGCGAACTATTGCTGAACACGGCTACGAGGCCGTTCAGCTGGGATTGGGCTATAGAAACATCAATCGGCAATCCAAGCAGAATATAGGACGGTTCATCAAAATAGGTGTCGGATCCAAAGATAAAATAGCAGAATTCAAGTGTTCAAGTGATTGCCTCTTGCCTGTTGGCCACTACATGAGTGTTAGGCATTTCACCCCTGGACAGTGGGTTTTTGTCTCAGGCTGGTCTCAAGCCAAGGGATTCAAAGGCGCCATGCGTAGGTGGCACTTTGGAGGACAAAACGCAAGTCATGGTACAGAGAATAAGGCACATAGCGCACCGGGTTCCATCTCACAGGGAAAATCGGTACATGTTGTCTGGAGGGGCACAAAAATGGGCGGACACGACGGACCAGATCCACGAGTCACAAACTGTAGAGTGTTTCGCATTGAGGCGCATCGCAATCTTATATTCCTAAAGGGAGCGGTGCCTGGTGATATCGGAAGCGTAATTAAGATAAGGGACGCTTTAGGAGTAACCGCAAGAAAAAATCGTGGAATACATATACAATATCCAACATTTGTCCCAAAAGCAGGGCATCCTTATCCAGTGACATTGCAAGAAGTGCCAAAAGAGAGGGATCCATTCATCTTCACTGAGGATCCAATGTACGATCACCATCAATCTCAATAGAATCTTACCATGAGGCATATATCTCTCATCTGGATCGTTCAGATCCTATTCTTGTGTGAAAGGGCGATTCACTGTTTCATAACTGAAGCCAATAAGCGTTGTCGCAAGCATAATACAAGCACATGTACCTTGAGGGCTTCACCAAAAATTACATACACTGGTCCTGGGCGCAAAGTGGCAGACAGAATCAAGCAACAGTTTGCAGTAGAAACAGATGCAGAAGTTCGCTCCGTGCGGAAAGCTTTGAAACGATATAAGAGAAGTGAAGAACGACGTTTAATCAGGCAGAGACAAAACATTATAAGGTCGGAGAGGAATGCCGACTTATCCAAGAAACGCATAATAAAGGACGACAAGAAGGCTTACAAAATTGTTTCTAAGTGTGTCCAAGCTGAGAACCCGTATACGCATTTCTTGAGACCTCTGGAAAAGATCACAGGTAAGAACCCACTAGGAAGTGCAACGAAAAGGCCAGTACGCACGGGAATATCTCTCGAAACGGCGGCTGAACTATACGGAGGTGCTTCTCCAATCGTTCAAAGAAATGTGGCATACAATCAGTTGTCCAATCTGGAGTTCATCGGCAGTTACATCCATACAGCCATCCTCCCGAATCTGTGTCTGCCAGAAATCTGTCTTCTCGGACGCAGTAATGTGGGGAAATCATCATTCATTAATACTCTGATGACGTATATGAAAACTCGGAGGAAAACCGGCGATATTGCCTATGTATCGAAAACACCTGGATACACAAAGTGCATCAACATCTTCAAGGCTGTGGACAGAAGGGAACGCGGAATACTGGCGATAGCTGATCTTCCGGGATACGGTTATGTCAAAATCAAGAACGAAGAGACCGTTAAAGCCATGGATAGCGCTCTCAGAGGTTACTTACAGAGGCGTAACGAATTGAAGCTGATTATATTCCTTGTTGACGGTAGTATTGATCCCCAGCAATCGGATAGTGCTATTTATGAAATGGTTAAATCTTACGGAATACCGTACCTCATGGTGTTAACAAAGATGGACAAAGTGGCACAGACTCAGGTTCCCGGCCAGATACTGCTTTTCCGTCAAGTATATAAAGTAGAATCGCCCTTCCCCATCGCATACTCCAAGCATGGGGGAGCAGATCTTGGTGGCATATGGCGGGCCATTTTCGACGCTTGCAAGGACAAATTTGATCCGTCCAAGCTGCGAATCGCAGACTCCTACGGGGGGATTAGCGAAGCAGACTTCGAAAGTTACATCAAGGGCCAGGATATGGTTTCTACAAAGGATCTGAAGAAACTCATTTACAAGAACTTTGACATCTTGCCCGAAAGTTTGCAGAGCGCCAACATTGACTCCATGACCAAGGAAGAGATGCTCAACGTGCTGCGAGTGGCAGCTGAACGTTCGCAGGCGATACGTTCGAAACCCATTGACTTGTTAGAATACAAGAAGAAACATACAAACACTTCGAATGAGTAGCACCGTAAGAATTTTACTGTGATACCAGGAGCCAATATTGGTTACCTTCGCAATTATTTCTCCAGTTCCCAAATTGCTTGATATCACGAACAAGTGTTTAAACCGTTATGCATATCTTTCACATAATCATAATATCTTATCATGATTCTAAGTAGTTACCTTTATGTTCTTGTTTGTTATGGCGTGAGCTATGTGTTGTCCCTAGTTGACTCATGGCCGTGAGTCGTGAGAACGAACCTCACGTCTCGCAGGGTACGGGTGCAATAGGCATTGACCCTGGATCTGGCAATGATGGCATTATCCTACGGGACACCCCCTGGACCCATCCTTCGGTCTCCTCCATTACTTCTATGTCCGGCTCCCTCATGACAAAATCATCAGTTTGCTGAAGAGACAGAACCATCCGTTACTACCAGTCAATATTTCCACCTTATGTTTATCCAGATGCCGTAGGTTATGGATGTCAACACAAAGTGCCGTGTCGTGGAAAGGGTTCATGTATTTGATGTAGTAGTTGTATAGCCCAGTGATCTCTAGTTCCACAGTTCACTAGACCTCCTGCTGACCTATGGGCATATTAAAAACCATTCTGTAGCATTTCTTCGGGTTCATCCAACTTCTAGGATGTATTACAAAATTCTGCCCACTGCAATGTTTGGCTCATAGTTATTGTAATCACCGCAAATCATGTAGAAGATTGCGCTTAAAAATATCACAATAAAATGCAAGAACATGCATTCTCCAAGCATAAGAAGATAGACATTTATAGCACACTAATAGTTGTGGTTGCATTCCTTTTTACACAGCTGTCTACATAAGACCCTTGAGTGGTAATCGTTGCTCATTGCTGTTGCCACCGGGGAGACTGAGTTGGCGAGTGACTTAATTTAGTATATCTGTTCCGACTGGGCCTCATACCACTCTTCTTGCTAGTCACTGTAATTATATATGGTACATAGTGTGCTACTCGGGGTGCATGCTCAAGAATGCTTCAATTCATGATTTCATTGCCTTGGCATTCAGGGAGTTGAGTGTAACAGACATCTACTTTATAGGCGTCAGTATTGTAATAAAATATGGGCTGCAGTGAGTTGGGTAGCACAACGTTACAGTGTTGGTTACTCCTGACTGGGTTGGGGTCACTAATAGAGTTGTGTCCTGGTTTCCCCTAGCTCACTAGTAAGCCATACTGCTTGTGGCACAATATGATGGCAGGATCAGTGGTGTGTTTCACCGTACCAGTTATGCTGTCGCAGTAGTAGTGTGCATGCGGTGCCGGACATCGGGTCCTTGGGGTTGAAAGCGTCATTGACCTATGATCAGGAAATGTCAAGGGTCCTCATCCATTCTCATGGAATACCTTAGTTGTATATAGTATCACTTTAGGGGGTGGGATATTACATAGCCTCCAGGATGCCTCAGACTAGTACTACCTCAGATCTCCTGAGGTGTCCTAAGAATCTGCAAGAGTGTATTGACTGGGTGATCTGTATTGAAAACCAGAGTAAGACTGCTAAGTTGGCTGAGGCTTTGAAGAGTCTTGTGGCTACTGTTGAGTTGGATCCTATTGCCTCTGGGCTTGTGAAGTTATTGGAGGGGATTAAGGGTACTGGGGGATCCCCAAAATATGCTTCTTCCTATAATCCTTCTGAAGCCACCTGGCCTGTTTGTGGATCCACTAAGCAGTGTTCTGGTTGCCAAAATTCTTCCTGTCATTCTGGTCCCTCTCCCCAATCCTGTGACGGAAAATGCTGTGAAGACTGTGACGTAAGGAAGGCCGCAAAGATTTTTCTCGGCATCCTTCCGTGTCTTTATTACGCCTTGAAGTATCTTAAGGAGAAGTGTGAGAAGGACTGGAAGACTTTTAATATTTCTAATAAGGATGCTTCCCTTCGGTATTTCCTCGTCGGCATGGGCTATGACCTTGGACAGCTTGAGTCCAAGAAGGGCCAAAAAAATTTTGACTCTCTTAAATCTCTCATCAATGGTTCCGACGGTTCCCTCCAAAAGCTTTATATTGATTCCAAAAATTATTTTCCTTCCCCTTCCCTTGTTCCATCCCCCAAGCCCAAGTCCCAGCCCAAGACCGTCCGCTCCATGCTCCTTTGGCTCTCCGGCCTTCCCTTTACTTCCGGCTTCGAAGCTTTATTGCAACACTGTGAACGCCTTTGTGACTCCACTCAAGGCTCTGTGAAACCTGAGAATTTTAAAGCTTCTTTATTTGATTCCTGTTTCCTGTCTCCCTTCGTCCTTGGTGCCATGGAGGATTCGAAGTCCGATGCCCTGAAAGGCTTTCCGCCTTATAAGTCCGAAATTTTAAAATTTTCCTATCCCGAGGATCCTTTTGAGTTGCTTGAAAGGCTTTGCGAGTATGTCCGTAAAATTTTTCTCGCCCTTAAATTCTTGTATCTCCAGTGTAAGAATGATAGGGACAAGGCTGGTTGGGGGGATTGTTATTTTGGCCGAAATTGTTCTGTGAATTCCACTTCAGGATCCTCTTCTGGCTGTGGTTGTGATGGCTCCAAGACTTATCTTTGTAATTCCTCCGGCCATTCTAATTCTTGCTCTTCCGGTTCCTGTAAATCCCAGTGCCCCCACCCTCTCCAGCGTTTCCTGACTGGCATTTTCCCCTTCCATATTCGAGACTCCTCTGTTCCCCTCATGGGATTCTCCCAGCAAAAACTTCCCACCCCTGCCCATTCGGGTTGGTCCCTCTACTATGTCCTCGACGCCTTCTGCAGGAACGGTTTTTATCCTTTGACCCGTCTCCTCAAATTCCTGACCTGTATTTCCCGGAGTCCGCCTGAGACCCTCGGAGAGCTTTTTGCCTTTTTCCAGATGTTTGCTGGGGCCTTGAATTCTGAGCCCCTTAAGGATTTTGTTCCATGGGTCAATGGGGAACCCGGATGGTATGATGGTGACAGCCTTAAGACTGCCTTGGAAGATCTTAATGGTTCCGAGGATTCTCATTGGGATGGAAAGCCTAAAACCCATAAAAATTCCACTGAGTCCGCCCCCGCCGATCTTTACAGTCTTTCCTACTGCGATGGCCCGAAGGGCTCTTCAAGTCCCACCTGCGGGCCATATCTTTATCCTTTGATTCAGGGTGCCTCCGACATCTTTGGCGACGATTTTATTCAGACTTATCTTTCTTGGATTTGTTATTTGACTCCGAAATTCAAAACTTTGCTTGAAAAGTTTAAACAAAAATTTTCATCTTGTTCACATTGTTCCTCTTCCTGCCAAAACATTGTAAAATGTCCCTGCGCCCTTCCTTTAATGTATTCCTATGGTTTCACCTTCTGGAGTCCGAAGACTTTGAATAGTGGTGAAAAATCCTGCGCTAACTTTGTTGCCCAACTGAAAAAGGTTCTTGAGGGTTCCACCCCCCTCTCCAAGTTACTCTCTAAGATTGAAAAGTTTATTTGGCACATTCGTCTCCCCTTCTTCTTCGGATTCCTTTATGTATGGTTCTTCGTTTTATCCTATTTCTGTTATGCCATCCTGATTAAGCTTGACGCTGTCCACACCGGTTCCCACCTCCATCTTCCCAGAACCTTCAAAATCCTTCCCTCCACTCTCTTCTCCGATGCTTCCTCCAAACTCAAGGATCTCTCTTACTTCACATTATGATAATATCCCTCCACTCTAATCCTTAATACATATCCTTAATATCCTTCCTAGTACATTCCTCTGTACACCTTTGTTCCACTCTATCCTTAGTCCTGGATTAGGTCATCACTACACTACACAGTTACTACCATGATACACATTGATACCATGACTGAGATTACACTACTAGAATACATCCTTGACAGACATTGCAGTACTGCCTTATGACACCTAAACCATAATCCAGGATCCATGAATAGACAACAATGTACTAGATACACAGTAACAATATTATTACAACCATAATACATCTTAGTGCATTTGGAGGCGAAGCTCTTCCTTTCTGCCTTCTTAATTCCAATTACAACAATGACTCCAATGACCAGGGTGATCAAATTAACCAAGCCATTCCTTCAATTGCCATCCATGTCTCTCACATATCCAACCAGGATATTCTGTGTTAGTGTTTAGTATTACACTAGCACCTTTGATATAACATATGGCATCTGTCACTCATAGTTCCTCAGTGGTCTCAATGTCACCTAATGTTGTCAGTATATCCTGTGTCATCTGGTTCCACTGCAATTCAAAGTATTATCCAGTATTGGTATCATCAAATACATCAGGGCACCCTATGTTAGTGTACAATCTAGTATACTGCCTGTGAACTGAGTTGTTTATTTCAGTGTTAAGTCATTGACGTTGAGTCAGGTAACTAGGGCAGGACCGCTATTACAAAGTGTTACCAGAATACAACATAAAATTACAGTATTGTTGGTAGAACCTATTTGTGTAAGTCATAGTACAATGATGGCAGTAGGCCTGCCAGTGAGGCTGAGTGAACATCCAAAATGATACTGCCGTGACAGAACATACCTTGGCATTAAAGTGTAATACGTACCAGTAGTACGTCAGACAGTATTAGGCTGAGTTGTGTTCAGGAGTGGGCTGACAGTTGAGCCTCCCCGTGATGGTTATGAGGGTTGCATGCCTTCCGATGATGAGGCGTGTTAGAGAATACTGACTGGTATTAATGTACAGTGATCGTGACCATGACGGAGGATTGTCCTAAGTTCCAGGGTCCTAAGGATCTCAAGGATATCCTTGAGCTTCTTTATAACTTGCACACTAGTAGCGCTAAGGAAGCCGAGAAAGCTGTATGCAAGAATTTCCTTCAGGATGTTAAGACGTATTGTAGGGATGATTATCTCACAAATTTTTACAACTCTTCTGGTTCTTCAGGATTTCTTCCGAGTGTCTTTGAGGCAGCCTATGAGGTCCATAAAAAAATTACTTCAAAGGTTAACAACAGCCCATATAGACATATTAAGGCAACAGACACAGTTTGTATCTCCAAGAGTGTTCAGGCCCTCAAGGTAAATCTGCCCAAGGCTTTCTCCGCTCTATACTATCTTTACTTTATGACCTCTCAGGACTGCAGTGCAATTGGGGGAGCGACTTGGAATTCTTTCAAGGTTAGGGATACTGAAGGCTCATATTATCTAGGCCAATGGATTACTGGCATGCCAACTGTCAGGATGGAAGGCCTTATCAAGGGAGGTTACCAGCCGGGAGATCTCCATAAGTCCAATGGTGGGCGGGATATTGCCGAGGAACTTAAAAAGGCCGTGAGTATTCAGCCTAGTAGTAATGACGGATCCCTCCAGAATGCCCTCTGTGGCCTCCTGTTTGCCTGCGAGTGGGAGTATGCTCTGACTGGCCATGCTTGTTTATTCCTCTATAAGTTCTGTGAGAAGGTAATGGAGGACCAGAGTAGAAATGTTCTTCGGGGCATATTGAACGGCGAACCTTCCAATATTAAATTTGACGTTCTGTCTAGTGTTTGCACAGAACTTCAGGAAAGGCTTCTGCCATTCACTGATCGTGGTGCTGGTAGTTCCTACCTCAATGCCGTCTGCCAAGGAGACAACACAAGCCTTTTCGACAGCATCTGGAATGATGCTTTCTTCGTAGCATACTGTAAATGGCTTACATCTAGTCTTGATAATATTATCAGTGCTTTGGATGAAATGTCTAAAAAATGTCCCACTTGG